>BLKM01000343.1:118887-218292 GCA_013340265.1 Coptotermes formosanus | reverse complement strand
GGTTGTATTGCCAGAAATATGCATAAAATGGACTTATTATTATTATTATTATTATTATTATTATTATTATTGGATGTGTAATAACCATGAAGATAAAGCAGAAACACGCACTGTGAAAAAAGTGGAAAATTTCCCTTGACTTAAATCGCTCCAGGAAGTTTTCGGGTGAAACAAGCAGAGGTAATGCGCTTTATTACGTAAGTAGGTATCCGCGAAGTTTCGTGCAGCGAAAAATGACTACTGTGCTATTACGCATGCGCTGTAATGTAAGAAAAAGTGAAATTTGCCCGTGAACATACAAATGGTACAATTTACATTATTTGCTATGGTGTGCAGTTGGCTTTGCAGGCAAGGACAGCCTTATCGTATCAGGCTTGCCAACACGCGCATTGACCCGGTAACTGATTACAGCAGTTCCCAGCTGTGGGGTAACCCAGAAGTGGATTTTCTGGTTCTAGGCCCAGAACTGCTTTTGTACTGTTCCTTTTTTGAAGTTAAAGGTTCTTACAGCAGGGACTTTGCGATGTGGCGCCATGTAGTTAATGGTGGAGTAGCGACGTTTCGAAGGAACCTGTTGTTGCCATGGTCAGTAGTTCGAAGAACGCATCCCTGATATTTGTTGATGATGTAAACTTTTATAGTCTGTGCCGGTTTTCAGGTCATCGCAGTGACGTGGGTGAACATGCTTTTCTTCAGGGATGTAATCTGTGTTACTGTGTAATAGGTGTCCGACGTTTCGGGACGACAGCGTCACATCTTCAAGGACCGAAATGTCCAAGAAGAACTCTCGTTGGACATCTCGACTCTTGAAGAAGAGACCAATACGTTGTCCCGAAACGTCGGGAACACGTTACCCAGTCACGCGGCGACACGTCACAGGGCGGAATCCTCATTTTTAGTCGACTTCCCCACGATTATGAGATCGCCATGCTGTTTTGGTTTTTGTAAAAGGAAGGGTTTGTGGGTGGCTTCTCTGTCAACTTTTGGGCCGATTTCGTTTCGTTCACGAAATCTGCTGTGAACGTCATGTGATTAGAGGCCACCACACCACGTACTTGTTAACTTACGAACAGTGCTAGCACCAAGAGGGCCGCACGAACGTCTGAGGTGGAGAGACAGTAGGGCCCTCAGTTGGTGTATTGTAATAGGTTGTAACGTATCGTGACCCTTGGCATGTCAGGTGTCAAGGGATGCCCCCGGCACATGCAGGCTGTCTATGCGATAAAGCTGTCGTGCTCAAGGACACGATAAAAGGTACTCCTTGCAGAGAAATACATAACTTCTGTAAAGTTTCTGTAAAGTGGCGTGTAAACCGTAATGGTAGTGGTTGGAAAATGTTTGTGTAGTTTTCAGTTTGGTAGCGGTCAGTAATGGTAAATTTTGCGCAACGTCACTGCAAGTGTTAGATTGACTTACAATATAAACACCCGAACGGTACACTTGCCAGTTTTTGTATCATTTGTTGTATCTCCTGTCTGCTTCAGTCTGTCCAAAAATATAAAAATAAGATATACAGAACTATAATTTTTCCCGTTGTTTTGTATGGGTGTGAAACTTGGTCTGTCACATTGAGGGAGGAACATATGCTGAGGATGTTCGTAAGTAGGGTGCTGAGGAAGATATTTGTGTGTAAGTGGGACGGGGTAACAGGGGATTGGATAAGACTTCATAATGAGGAGCTTCATAATCTGTACTGCACACTGAATGTTATGGTGGGTGGTAAAATCAAGAAGAATGAGACGGGGGAAGGGAGAGATGCATGCACGGTTTTGGTGGGAATACTTCAGGGGAGAAGAGACCACTTGTATGTAACACTGGGCTTAAATGGGAGGATAATATTAAAGGGGATCTTCAAGACGTAGGATCGGGGGCATGAACTGGATTGATCTGGCTCAGGATAGGGACAGGTGGCAGGTGCTTGTGAATGCGGTAATGAACCTTCGGGTTCCATAAAATGCGGGGAATTTTTTGACTAGCTGCGGACCTGTTAGCTTCTCAGGAAGGACTCAACTCCGCGCAGTTGGTTGGTTGGTTGGTTGGTTGGTTGGTTTCGATCAGTCTAGATCACATACGGGAAACATGTTTGAGCAGGCTACACTGTGCAAGCATGCACTGGACGACACATATTCACATGAAATATGTATAGCATAATTTGCATAAAAATTAGATGTTTTTATATAGCCTTATTTCAAAAAGTACTCTGTGTACCAATTATTATATATCATCATGGAGGTCTAAAATTGTCACACTGAAATAAGCATGCTGGCAAGTTAAGTCTTCAGGATATGCTGTATAAGCATAGATGAACATCGTACCTTTGCAAAAGGATGCTACAAACACGCTGCATATCACATACGTTATCAGGACCAACTCTTACCCAGCAGGAATCACAATACAAGCTTCACAGAACTCCCGACATGTTTCCCCTGAAGATGGCGTGAAATCACATCGAAACATGTCGGGCGTTTTCTGAAGTTTGTTGTATTGTGATTCGTGTTGTGTACGAGTTGGCCGTGAGAATATAGGTGAAAATATACGTACACGCTATGGACAGTCTCAGACACACTACATATTTTTATGCGAATTATATTGTACATATTTTATCCTGTTGTGACTAGTTCGCTTGCTGAACCGTCAGTGTTTCTTTCATGATATATATAGTCGTCCAGCTATCTAGGGTATTTATCAGGGCTGTGGAGTCGGCAGTCGGAAGGAATTTTAGATGGAGTCGGAGTCGGTAAAAATGTACCGACTCCGACCTCAGTCTAAAATCTTAACTAGATACTCCAACTCAGACCTCTGATAGCTACAGTAACCATTAGACTTACACTTAAATACAGGTTATAAGCCTAAACAGTAGCCTGACGATTCATGTGGTGGTGATGAAATGTCTTATAGGTTTACCGTTATTGATACATATTGAGCTTTTATGAAGGAGTTGGAGGTTTTGTGTACCGACTGCACAGTCGTGGCATTTATTAAATGAAATTGGTGCACATACCATGATGGTGTTTTTGTACGTATTGCTACAGATTACGTATTTGGTGGTGTGAATGAGTTTTGAGCTAGTGGGCGTGGTTTGCCTACAATACCTCAGCCAATAACATTGTTTGACTAGAGCTGAGCTCTGTAGTTGGTGCACTGGAGGCCTTATTCGTGGCTTCGGTCCAGCGTTGCTGGTCCCTTTGGGTAAGGAACCGGCCGTATGCCGGTGCAGGAAATTCTTTGGAGCAAGTGACAGCAGGTAAACAGGAGGACGAGTGTTCGTAGGCAGGGGGTGGATGATGTGTTGACAAACATGCAGCATTTATGTTTTTGTAATTACGTTACGGGAAACCTGTGTGCTGGTGTTCCCGAAACAGCATGTTCAGGGATTTCGAGTTACGACTTTCCGAACATGTTTGTAAAACCGAGCAGATCTGGCGGTCACGCGCCGGTATGTAATGAGCAGTGGTGTGCTCACGGCAGCAATAGTTTGGAGCCGTATGGGAAGTGGTCCGTTTCGTGCTGACACACCGTATTTAGGATTACTGCTAATATTACCCTCCCAGCTCTGAGTTTCCCAGGTGATGTCTTTTCGTTTATGTTTTCTGACCAAAATTTTGTGTGCATTTTTTCCCCGTCCCTGCATGTTACGTGGACTTTTATGTAATTAGGTGCAGATAGTCTCCTCGTTACCGTGTGGTTTCCTCAATTCCTCCATGCAAATGCGAGATATAGTCCACGTCAGTTTCCTTCGACGTTTTAAATTCATTATTCAGTAATCACCGAATGATCCGACGCCACATACAGCTAGGGGCTGACAGTAAAGGCAGTACGAAGCGTGCGCATAGTTCCGAGGCGATTCCGTGTCGAGTTACTGCAATACATCCGGTTATTGGCAATTCTTTGCGGTACCAAGAGTTCTTGTAGCCAGGTGTGTTATATGTATTAAGTGTTTAGAGGATGTATCTTGATAACGTGCTGTGCTGCTACTCAGCTCTGACGCCTTCCTTCCCTCTGCCTTGAAATTGTATCACAGGCTTACGTATCGAGAACAAACTTTTACAAAGTACCCCGTCAGCGAAAGTTCGCAACATGTGCCAACCCAAAACCACCTGTAGATTTCACAGGTGGCATGGACTTGCTGCTGCAGGTGTAGAGCATTACGTCACAAGCTGAGGAAATGTAACCTTTTAAAGCCTAGCGGTAACTTTACATACCACCAGGTTTAACATTAAAAAATTCTACGTGGTGCCCACATTGCGTTTATGTGTTTTGTGTGGATCTCAGAACAAACAGCGACTTTTGCCTTATAAAACATTAAGAGATTGGTTTTTATAACCGAAGTGGAGAGTGTGTACAGCGCGGTACGCACTGAGTCCTTATATAAAACATAACGCTTCGTCTTGAAAGTTTAATCAAGGAAATTGACTGCGTGATATATAGGATGTGCACAGAATGTGTTCGGTGTTTCAAAGCGTTGTATTTTCGTAACCGTGGTACATAGTTGGAATTAAATGAAAACTGAAGTGAATGCGCGCAATTGGAATTTGCTGTGGTGAAGTTCCCACCTTCCTGAAAATTTTCCTGCCCCAGACACTTTATATGCCTTCGTCTTTTCAGTCATGGACCGTGTTTCACAGTCACACAGCGCAACTGGTTTTAAACTTTGTTTTATACTTTCCGTCTAGTTTCTTCCGCTTCATTTTCCAGGTTATGAAAGTATAAAACAACACGTACGGATTACGATTGCGGAAGTATGGCGCTCTGCAGTGCAGAACATTTTGTGGACACCTACCTATGCGTAAGGATTCTGCGTATCCGCCAATTTGAGTGGCGTGCCCGGTTTCGTGCATGCGTTTTCATATTCGGAAGCCATAACACATTGTGCTGTATTGTCCTGCAGGCGGGTGTGCCGATGTAACGTCTTTGTGCTGTATTGTCCTGCAGGCGGGTGTGCCGATGTAGTGTATATGTTCTGTATTGTCCTGCAGGCGGGTGTGCCGATGTAGTGTATATGTGCTGTACTGTCCTGCAGGCGGGTGTGCCGATGTAGTGTATATATGTGCTGTATTGTCCTGCAGGCGGGTGTGCCGATGTAGTGTATATGTGCTGTACTGTCCTGCATGCTGGTGTGCCGATGTAGTGTATATGTGCTGTACTCTCCTGCAGGTGGGTGTGCCGATGCCCGATTCAGATACGGTGTCCCTGTCTGGGCGCCCAGACCCTAACAGTGTGGAGATTCTCCAGCACATAAATGCCATGCTCGACAGTCCCTTGGATCTCAGTGAGGGCCTCCCGCGAGGCTCCCCTGGTGACGGTAAGTCGTACTGCCTTGCAGACAACAGTAGTTAGTGTGTGGACAAGTTCAGTGTTTTAAATAACGCGATAAATACGCGTGTTTATCCCGGATTATATTTTTCCCCCAGCAGAATGTAATGTAAATACTAGTGGGAGACGCCTGTGTAAATTCGACGAATAATCATGTCTGTCGTACGATCCTCAGCCACCCAGGTGGGCATCCAGAATTTTTCTTTGGGGGGGGTGCTGATCCTGGGGCTGTGTATACTTTGTGTTCGATTTTAGAAATTAAAAAAATTGTGTCGTAACTGTAACATAACACTGCAATTGCAGTTATCTGCGTACAAATAATATAAGTGCATGTTCCGTGGCTCACTCACCTGATTTAAATTACAAGTCTAATGTTCTTGGGTTTTTTAATTTCATCTAAGACGTTCCAAGTTTTTTTTATTTTACCCTTTCGATATCTAAGTTGTATTTTTCAGTATCTAAATGTACTAGTTATCAGGCGATTTTAGTGGCTGATTTCCGATGAAGGGTAAATCACGTAAGCCGTTTGATATCGTGTCTACAAAATCTGTGTTTTTTAAATTTCGATGTGCGTGCGGGGGGGGGGGGCGGTATCTGCAGCCCGGCAACCCCCTTCCCCACCTTCAGTTGTTTTCTCCTTCCGTATCTCTCGCCAACTCTTCCTGCCTGACTCATAGTGTCTTACGTTGAAGCTGTGAATGCATGTTTGCCGTTAGTTTGGCAGTGCTGCCTGTGTAACTGTGTGAAAACAAGATGTTTCCATGGAAGCGGCGTGAGAACGACGCAGCATATGTAGACAGTTAAAAACAGTTCCCTGTGTGCATAGGGGCACTGGAGGTACACTTCCATGCATTGGTATCGGCTGCACAGAATGGGGGTGCCTGGCCATCTGCATGCTCCAGCTTTAATGTGGGTCACTCCGTTTAAACAGTGTTGGCAACTGTCACAGCTGCAGCAACATGTTTCGGCTTGGCGTGTTAAGCCGAAAATGTTGCTGTAGTAACAGTTTTTCATTAGTGACACTTCATGTCCCAAGCTTCTTATCCCCGGAGAGCGAGGCCCGTCACTCATTTCAGTAGGTGACTGGGTGGGCCCCACACCCCGTCTGGACCACTTACACACAATGTGAATATGTGTGTTAGCCCTTGAAAGTATTTATTTTGAGTAGCTGTGATTTTGAAACCTGTACTCATCACCAAATATTATTCGGGTAATCAAATTGAGAAGAATGAGATGGGCGGGGCGTGTAGCACGTATGGGGGAAAAGACAGGTGCATACAGGATTTTGGTATGGAGACCTGAGGGAAGGCGACCACTTGGGAGACCCAGACGTAGATGGGAGGATACTATTGAAATGGCTCTTCAGAAGTGGGATGGGGGCATGGACTGGATTGAGCTGGGTCAGGGTAGGGACAGGTGGCGGGCTCTTGTGAATGCGGTAATGAACCTCCGGGTTCTATAAAATTCGGGGAGTTTCTTGACTAGCCGAAGAACTGTTAGCTTCTCAAGAAGGCCTCTGCTGCATGGAGTTAGTGATTTTGAAATACGTCCAGTGCTGTGAGCTTCAACCACTGCCCATATGGGCTGGACTGCAGATCGAATGTGACTTGTTTTTGAGTGGAGCTGACACTAACCTCATCGTCAGTTTTATGTTACTCCTAACACGTTATGCGAGCTGCGCGTCAGTACCATTGTTGTTCGCGTAACATAGCGACTGGTTGCGTGATGTGCTGCTGATGTGAAACTCAAGCTGGTTGTTGTGTGCAGTTCTTGTTTACAGTCGAAGGTGCTGCGGTAGGGTCCATTATTGGGGGGGGGGGGGGGCAGGGGGGCGTCCTCGAACATGGCTTCCTATTGTTGGAACAAGCTTTTACACCCTTTGGTTGCAATTGGCAATACCCATCGCAACCTACCAACGAACTTGCGAAATGCTGACGGTGGAGTCGCCGAACACAAAGAAACACACTACTTCCGTCTTGCGTCACAAGCAGTGGAAGTGCTCTATCAACGAACAATGAAATCTGACCGGAGACACGGGTCACATGAGGCGTGTAAGCAGGCGGTCCCCAGGGATGCTTTTCGCAGCCCAAGAAACTCCGTGACGCAAAGTGTAAAAACGGCCTGGGAATAAGATATGAATAGAGACGTGAGGGTGCATGAGATTGTGAAACGTGTCGTCAGACTGCTGACCTAAACCCTCTTTGCGATGTAATATTTTGTACGCCACCGCAGTCTCGTTTCAGTTCCAAGAATTACCCAATTTGTTTGCCAAGTATGTGCGATTTTTGTCACCATGTACTTGCACGAGCAATTGCCTTTCCTCGCGAAACCAGAGTTCCGAAAGGTCGCGATTAGCATGCGCATTTGTCGGTAATAATGAAAGTGGAATCAGCCCAAATTTGGAACCTGACAGTAATCCAAGCACAAATTAAAGATGCCAAGTTTCGGGAAATTTACTTCGAGGGGAGTTATTACGGTGTTGCCAGACTGTACAATTGAACGTAACCTTTTCTGTTATATTTATATTTGCTTGCAGCAAGCGCTTCTTTTGTTGTCCTATCGCTGTGTTTTTATGATCCTGTAGAAAGGGGCCACCCGCACGGCACTGTTTATCTGCATAGATCATGACCACACCCCAACACATCGGCGTTCTTACGCCTTCATCCGATGTTGTCATGGATTCGCACGAAATATGAGACATCTTTTAGTACAAAATGTGTGAAGGCTTGGAGAAATTGTGTGTATTCAGGATAACCTTATCGCTGTGTTGTCCCGAACAGTAGCGCACACTGAAGATCATGCTGAGGTGAAGTGTTTTGTTAGTGAAACAGGCCGTCGTGTCCCTTTGTCCGCACCACGTGGTGCGTACCGGGTACAGTCAGACTTGGTGCATGTCATAAATCAGAGGCGGACTGTTAGCGTAGAAACGAGTTGGATTGTTTACACAGCAGTGAGGAGTCATACTGCGTCGTGTTTGGTTGTCATAACGTGTAGTCGGGTGCAAAATTTCGGATGAATACTCAGCTTCCATCTTCAGGGAAGACTACGTAGTATCCTCACTCAAAATACCACCGCCGTGAAATCGCCGGATCTCGTAGGTTTTGAGTTCAGAAAAGGACGTGTTTGAATTTGAAACGGGACTTCGCTGTCGAGTGTAGCGGGCAACTGTACCTTTTTGCCTTAACATAACGTCGCTATTAAAAAAACACCGGTTTCTTCTGTGTAGGGAAGTGATGGGTACTGTGAGACGCATAAACCCACGCGGCTGATACACGCATGTACCGCTGAGTTAAATGGTTACGGTTGCTGTACCAACAGCAAGCGTGATCGGGTAACTGGGCGCAGCTCTGCGACGCCTGCTGCTTGGTACTGACGCGCCAACGCGACGTTCGTCTTCGCTCGGGCGCCGGACCGGGGCGCCTTGACCTCCCGTCCCTCCACACTCTTGACGTGTAACAGTTGTTGACCACACGGGCTGCTGGTAGCTCCGTCGTGAGTCCCATGTGACCTCCGTGCAGTATAGTTAACATCCGATACGATACTGCAGGTGCGTGCGTCCGCAGATTAAAGGTACGCGCACACTGCAGCGCAGCGCACGAAGATAAAAATATTCTTCCCGTTATTAGCTATGGGACATGGCACACTGATCCGCACCGGACGCAACGGACAGTGGCAATTCCGTCTAGGAGGGCAATATTTTTCACCCCGGCCGGCGCGTCCGTCCGACTCAACGGTCAAGATATCGTTATCGTAATGCATGGCACGCTGTATCGTATTTCGGCCTACGGGCTGGCAGAGGTCATTTGACTGCAGGCCGCTGATTAGCAAACACGTGAGCAGTTCTGAAGAAGAAGAAATAGTTATTATGTCCTTATTAAGTGAGGAAGAACAAAATCAGAAAAAGACACGAATCTTCTGGGTGCACAATATGTGCAAGACTGGAATGATTCGTGGCGAATTTCATTCTCTATATCCGGACTTACTAGAAGATGAGGCAAAACCTGAGTATTTTCGGATGACTTATGGGGAGTTTATGGCTCTCCTGAACAAGTTGGGACACAATTTGTCAAGGGAAAATACATCTTGTAGAGAGGCAGTAGGACCAAAGGAAAGACTAGCACTTTGTTAAGGTAATGTATTTATTTGTAGTAAAGTTATTCGAAAATACGAATTGACAATTAAAAAGGTAAATCTGAATTAAAGATTAATTTTTAATTTCTGTATGCGTTAACACTTCACTAAGGAGCGGATTGGGAATAACAGTGTGGCAGTTGCCAGACCCTTGAGCGTGATAATCAGCTGTTATTAGTAATTTCCGAAGCACTGGGATTCATCAAGGCACTTCTCATTTCTATAGAATTCACCATTTGGAATAATTTTCCTTTGATTTCGATCTGATCTCGTAAAGGAAAAGTCTTCACAGTTTGCGCCATGCTTATAAAAAAGTTAGTTACTGTGTCTTCAGAGGATGCCTGATTCTTCTTTTTTGACCACAAATATTCCTGAAGAAGTCAACCGGCTCTGTTATCCCACGTGTCGTGGTCACTTTTTGTTGCTGCTGACATTCTTACTGTGGAGCCATAAGAGTGGAACTGTTTTAGGGAGACCTGAGGGTAGGAGACCACTCGGGAGACCCAGGTGTAGATGGGAGGATAATATTAAAATGAATCTTCAAGACGTGCGATGGGGCATGGACTGGATTGAGCTGGTTCAGGGTAGGGACAGGTGGCGGTCACTTGTAAATGAGGTAATGAACCTTCGAGTTACATAAAATGCGGGGAATTTCTTGAATAGCTGAGGATCTGTTAGCTTCTCAAGAAGGACTCTGCTCCATGTAGTTAGTTAGTTAGTTAGTTAGTTAGTTAGTTAGTTAGTTAGTTAGNTCTGCTCCATGTAGTTAGTTAGTTAGTTAGTTAGTTAGTTAGTTAGTTAGTTAGTTAGTTAGTTAATGGATTAATGTATTAAAGTGTTACATAGAAATTATCGTCGCAGCGGAAGCTGCAGGGACCTCCTACCTAAATTACCCTGAGAACAGACACCGTATTCACTGAGCTAACCTGGACTAACCATCCCAGTGTGCAGTGGACGGCAGCAGTTTTATGTCGCCCACAGCGTGGGGATCGGCAGCACTTTTTCTTCTTTCGTTCTTCCCCACTTAAGAAGGACACAGTAATGATTTCTCTTTCTTCAGAACTGCTCACGTTGCTTGCTTATCAGCGGCCTGCAGTCAAACGAATCCCTGCAGCCCGTCCGCGGAAATACCGTGCACTGTGCTTAACCAGTACAAATATTCCGACTCGTCCGACGCGCTCCAGTGTGCGCGTACCGTAAAGCTGTCGGAGACGATGTAGCCGTGTGAGTTCATGTAAAATAACGTAAAATAACGTTTGCCACGAGAGCTGCTGCTGCTGCTGCTGTTCTTCTTCTTCTTCTTCTTCTTCTTCTTCTTCTTCTTCTTCTTCTTCTTCTTCTTCTTCTTCTTCTTCTTGTTAGAGCCGGGATAGCATAGTACAGTGATTCTGCTGCGTGCTGCATGATCGGGGTTTCGAATTCCTGGAGAGGCCAGCGATTTTTATTATTACCAAACTGTACAGACCGCCTCTGGGGTCCACCCAGCTTCCTATTCAGTGGGTACCGGGGTTCTTTCCCGGAGGTAAAGCGGCCGGGGCGTGAAGTTGACCATTCACCTGTATCTTGCGCCGCAGTTAAGAATAAGTGGCGCTGTACACCTGCTCCTCCTATATGCCTTGATAACGTGGACAGGGACAATTTTACTTTGCTGTTGTTGTTGTTGTTGTTGTTGTTTCTAAGCCCTGTTTAGTACGCGTCAAAGCTGTAGGTCAAAACAAATGCGCAGAATTCATCACTGAAGTTAAAATGGTTGCTTTCAGATGGCATTTCTCAATCTGCAGGCACAGTTCACGAAACGAGATTAACTTATGTAAATCACAGGGGTAACTGCTGGTACCGCCGGCTGGAACAGTTAAAATAGTTCTGCATTTCCCCCCGCAGTGTGTCATACGATCCCCACAATAAACAGCGTTTGTTTCTCTGAATATTAGCGAACGGGCTGTGTGCTGGTACACTACATACTGGTTTGATGTTCGTTACTGTGAATAAATAAAGATTCATACATACATGTAATTACAAACATTGCAGTGTGTATGTGTGTGCGTGCGTGTGTGCGTGCAAGTAGCTAATGCTTCACGAACAGCGTGACACGTGAATTAAGAAATTGCAGTTTTCTCTTGTAACTAAAGGAACAAAGATGGCGGTGAGGATTCATGTTGCATTCTTTTAGCGGTACCGCGGTGCTTGCACATAGCTGTAATGTCTGTCTGTACCGTGTACGTTGGTAAGACTGTTGGGTAGATCGCATCATGTCTTGGGTGTTCTCTGGTTAGGTGGGTCCGCACTGAGGAACTGAACATTCTACGCGTTTAGTTCATTAGGCGCGTTCGCAAAAGTGCGAAAAGCGACTATTAGCTTAGACATGTCTGTACGTCCGTCCTCACGGAACATTTCGCCTCCCACTGGACGAATTTTCGTGAAATTTGATATTTCAGGAATTTTCGACACTGTCGAGAAAATTAGTTTAATTAACATATGGCAGCAATAACGGCTACTTGACATGAAGACCCATGTACATTTATGATAATATCTTGCTGAATTCTTCCTAGAATGCGAAGTGTTTCAAACAAAAGTTGTAGAGAAACTCAAAACACACATTTTATGTTCAATAACGTTTTTCTGAAAATCGTGCCTTTTGTGAGATAATGTGGAAAAATATTGTACAGCCAGACAGGCCACAGATGACAATATAATACGGCGCATGCGCAGTGCATGCTGGATGACTAAGGCTACACACACGCGCGCGCGCGCCCCAATGTTACGGTTATGCGTACATTGCGTGTATTGTTCTAGTGCTGTAAACGTTCAAAGTGATAACAATAACTACGACAACGCGCGATAAGTTGAACGGATTAGAGACTAGCCGGAGTGATGGAATGCAGTATATTCGTGGGCTAAAATGTCTGTATAATAAAACAGAACCAAAGCAAAAGAACACAAAAGCAGGCACTTGAAGGACCCTGGGACGCCAGAGGAAACGGCTAAGCAAGTGTGATGGTTGGAAGCAGTCCTGAAGTCCTTGTGATTGACATGAAATCAAAATATTGTGTGGCGGTGACTGACACAGCCTGGGGATGACAGTCGCAGATTATGAAGTCTGGAGTAATAGCGATCATTTACTGCATTTCCATTTATTTGACTGAATGATTTAAGATTTGTTGAGCGCAGAAAGTAAAAGTTTTTGATTTAAAGTATTCATCTTTCCGCTCATTTTGTCGCCTCCTGTACTCTGCCGCCCGTGGCGGCCGCACAACTCTCCCTCCACGCCGCAGGTGGTGGTTAACGGTTTTGTGGGATAGTGTCATAAGGGCTTGCTATTTCCATATTCAGGATAGATTATTTAATTCTCAGCATCCACTACATCCAATTCTGCTCCGCGCAAGTACGGTTACGTGGATAACTCAATGTAATGCTCTGCCACATGCGTCTGGCCATAGACGACGTCTACTCGCCGGCCATCGTTTGGCTGCGTTAGCAAAATAATCTGAATAGCGATGATTAGGCCATTCAGGAACCTGCATGAGTAGAGGCACAGGCGATAACGCGTCGTCAGATGTCACAGGCTTCCGCCTTGCCGGCGTTGATGCCGTACGCGACTTCGTATTGCAGAAAGAGTGGCCCCTGCTTCGGAAGCAGCCTTCGTGCCGAATGTTTGCTGAGTTGTATTTTGTTTGGCCCACGTGTCCCAGAAATTCTTGTTTTGTGGTCAGGTAGCTGGCGGCGCGGGCTGTATGGACGCAAAAGAAAATAACCCCGACACTCTAATTTGATTGTGCGGGCTTCCAAACTTTTTTCTGTTTCTGGAAGCACATGATTCCAGTAAGAGATCGGCGCTCTTCTGCGATGTTACGCAGCGTTGAGTGGTAATTATGTACCGGCGCTTCGGGACAACCTAGCGGACCGATACTTTGTCCCGAAACTACGGTAAAGGATTACCAGTCGGCGCTGCGTAATAACCCAGAAGAGCGAGGGTAAGTGCTCAAAACGCACTGCGCAGTTAGTTATTGCCTTTTGTGAATGGGATGTTCGTCATAATGTCGTTCGGGTTCGTGAAGCAGTCGCTTAGAGGCTCTAACTGGAAGGGGAAGGAAAGATGTCCGTTGACGAGGTTGCCGATGATCGTTCGAACACGTGTCTGTCCCAACAACCAGCAAGTTTACAGAAGAGGTACGGAAAGTAAAGAGCGAAGCCGATCTCAAGGCACTTAATTAACTGCACCGAAAATGCGAGTGGAGATTCTGGCAGAGTTGCTGCTGAAGAGCCCGGTCGTCTGGCATGTCACGCCGTGTCTTTGCGTGGAACTTCTCGCCCAGCGACGCAACGCAACATGCCAGGTAAACTGGGAGAGCCTCTCGGTGAGTAAGCTAGTCTGTCTGCCTCTCCCAGAGTGATACGACGTTCTGTACCCACGCAAAATGCATCCTTTCATGTCATTGCTAATTTCTAGTAATGATGATGACGTAGGCAGACTCCAAGTTCAGGATCTAGCATTGCATTTTTCACCCAGAGATTTTCCTGTCTAATTTTGCACTCAGTAAATACTCCTCACTGTTAGTCAACCCGTAACATCCTAAAACGCACGTGATGAAGATTATGGTCTTCTGGAATGTGACGCCGTGTAGTTTGCTAGATAGCTAACAGCCTTGCGGAGAAACCTGCTGCCTCTGTCTTCAGGGCAGAAGAGCGTATATGTAGCAGCACGTGCGTGTAAAACGTTGACGTGTATCGACCGACGTACATGTCGCCATACCTTCGTATTCCCTGTCGTGAGAAGCGTGTCTGTCACGTGCGTCGTCAGTGAGTTGTCACACGCCCCAGACCTGGGTTCAGTCTTTGATTATGCGGATGGTTGGATGAAGGACTGGCTGGCTGTCTGGAAACAAAACAAGCAATTCAGCATGTGTAAGAATAATGGTACAGAGAATGGCTCCGGGATTTCTGCAATGTTGCCAGCAAACGTTATTTGGCTATTTTATCGGACTGCAATGCGTATATGTGTATGAAGTACAGTTGTGCTGAGAACGAGTGCCAAACTCTTGAAAACCAGTTCATTTATGAATGGACATCGATTTTTCTATAGGATGTGGAACGCTGCACTGTAGAAATAGAATGTTTTCCCCCCTTATTACTGATTCATTATTTACTGGTCCTTTTGTAATGACGGCCTTAATATATTCAGTTTCGAGTAGCTACAGTGTGTTTCGAAGGTTAGGGATGGAGGGAACTTTGTTGAACGGTAATTGTTACATGAATCATGACACATTGAGGGCTGTAAACAAATTGCGGGGATGGAAATGAGCGAAGTATATGCTTTCATTATTTCCTAAATTGCTGAAGTGTAGGGGTGACTTTTTACCTCCTGCTTGCGCATCAAAAGATTCCGCATTTTGCTCACTCTGTGTAATGGTTCTCGGAGTAAACATCGATTGTGTTCCTAAACAGCTTCAACTGGTCTTTCAAATGGAGACGTACCGTGTTTTCTTTGCAGTAGGAACTGAATTTTTAAATTTTATTTTGATGAACTTCAGGCTGCAAGCGTGTGACGCATGTTAACATGTACCAGTGTTTGATGAGCTCCATTATACAAGGAATTTGTATTTCAGATTCTTTTTAGTCTTAGTCGTGGTTTGTGAAATTTACATCCGTTCGACACCTGTAGCGCATAGCATTGTGCCGTTTACAGTTTTTTTTTCTGAGACGTAGTAATTTCCCGAATCGGGGTTTTAACGAACGCTGTCACAGAGAGATGAACTGGCTAACCAGGACAGCCTTTCGCAACCAGCGTACCGCAGAACGTCGTTGAGAGATTCTGTGAGAAATCATGGAATAAATAAATAAAAATGCTTAAATATCGCGGGAATTTTTGTCCGGTAGTTGGCAGTACTAGAGTAGTGTCCTTGCTGTACCAACTACCACTTCGTTTTGTTTTCTTTTCTTTTCTTTTCTTTTCTTTTCTTTTCTTTTGGTCATTTGTGGTGCCCACTGGTAACTTTCTCTGACCTGCAGACGTTTTCGTAAGTATGGATTCCGCCACGGAATAAACGTTCAGAAACACGGTTAGGGGTACACATAGCATGTTGGTGTAGGTTTCTATTTTCCAGAACAGCGAGATTTAAGAAGTGTCGGCCATAAGATTTGCTTTTTAGTTTTGTTCTCGCTCCGATGGCTGCTTTGCGCCTTACTCTCAAGATGGCGCGCAAAACACAGCCGTGTCAACATGTGAAGCTTGTTCATTGTTGTCCAATTTCTACCAAAATTGGATCGTGTCTCAACGTCTCCTGCATATCCATTGGGTGCTTTCTTTAGCTGTTATCACAATGTCAGCCGATGTGGATGACATTATTGCAGCTGCAGCGTGCGGAGTAATTTGTACAGCAAATAAAGGATGGCAAGAGAATGTTGTGGGTAGGTGCAAGTCTGCATAATACACAAAGTTATAGTGGCGGTGACCCACTGGAATCTGATACGTGATGACAAGGACACACTGATCGGAGAACTTGCATGCAACAGAAGTTGTAGATATTGAGCACCTAATTAAGGCATGGAGAAGGTGAACTGAACATGAAATACCGGGAACGCCTGCTCTAATTTCATCCACAGTCTTTTGTCTCCTTGTTTGCTGTCCAAAAATATGAAGTTTGTTATGGGTGTGAAACTGGGTCTGTCACGTGGACAAGAACAGATATTATGTAAAGAGGGGTGGAGAATGTGGACTGGATTGATCTGGCTTGGGATAGGGATAAGTGGCTGGCTGTTTTGGACATGGTAATGAACCTTTGGGTTCAATAAAATAAAGGGGGTTTCTTAGTAATGAAGGAAAACTTAAAATATCGAGAATACATTGCCTTGTAAAAACTTTATAATCATTTAACTTTCCAAATCAAAATGATGTAAATATATTACTGCTTACAACTGCATGTCACACAGTCTATTTTAATTATACAGTAGTAATTATTTGTAATTTTATAATGACATGTGTTGACTTAGAGTGTGAATAAATGTGATAGGCCACGATTCTGATATGTGCTCTTGACATTGGTTGTGTGAAGGAATGAAACACATCTGGCCACAAGGAAATTATTTTATGAACCATGCATGTTGTATTTTGAGTGTTGTTGTAATAAGTCATTATAATGAATAATGTAAAATTGTATAAACATGTCAATGTGCGGCTCCTACCCCCTGTTGCATCTCATTACAAAGACTGCTGTTTATAGAATTAAGCCCACTTTGTTCTGAGAAACATACAAAACCCTGAGATATGCTGTTGGCAAAATACAGACTTTTTGAATGTTAAAAGTAATTTGGCATAAGTGTCCAGTCAACAGCTGATAATATTGCTTGTTCTTAGGAAATCTCCATATGCCTTCTCCTGTTTTATGTGGGCTGTATTGCAATGAAGCTATTTCTGGCTTCCCAGAGCTTTTTTGCCATTGTCTGCCATGTTCTTCCTTCTTTGTCACGTCTTTTGTAACAAGTTCTCCCAGCCTCATCTTGGCCATCCTCTTTGGCGTCTTCCTTTTGGTTTATAATGTGGTGCTAATGTGATTGTTGTTTATTATTTACTTCATGAAATCTACATAAACTTATTGGCAGAGAACACAACCTTGCACTGGAAGCTGCAAACAAAATATATTCACAGTGCATATCTCTGGCGCACATCGATGTTGCTCCGTAAATTGTATTCTTTGCCTTACAGGGGAGCCAATGATGTCCATCTCAGAACTGCTAGGTCTGAACCTCCCACGAGGCCCTTTGTTGGGCAACACAAGTCCCTTGGGAGGTAGCAGTCATTTTGGATCACCTACATCAACACCCAGTAATCCATTTCATCGCAGTTACCAGGCAAGTATATAGCCTACCTGCATATTGCACAGCACAGCACGGTCAAAAGTGGTGTGTGATTTGCATTGTTACAAAAAGTGGATAAGTATTACATATTGAAAGTTTTCCATTGTAAACAGGATTCATGGATTATTACACTGTGGAGTTTGGTGTGTGGGTATCAGTGTATGAGGAACAGACTGTCTCCAGTTGCGGCTGTAGGACCTGTGGTTCCCAGTAGCCTGTCCAGCTTGTTCTCCTTGCCTCCATCCCTGGCTTTGATTTGCCATTCCTATCTTTTGTGAGCCCCATGTGTCCCATCACTTACACAACAAGACACTTTCTTAGGTGGTCTCACTTGAAGTATTTGAGGTTCAGGCAGCAGTTCCATCCAAACATTGACAGCGTGTTTTGTGTGGAACTGTTCTGCGATATTTCATGAAACAGGACCCTGTAAAATTAATTCGTATGTTTCAAGAAGTTCCAGAGCAGAAGTACTTTAGATACAAATTTGGTTTTTAAGGTTTCATATGTTGGGCCAGAATAATGCACTGATGTCCAAATGACAGTGGGGTTAATAATAAGAAACATGAACCAAGGTGTGAATTTTTTTTTTATCTCTAGCATTAAAAGGGTTATATTTGAAAGATTAGTCTTATTTGCAAACATAGTTTGAATGACATATTGCACGGCACCTGTTAAATTTCAGGTACGAGTAGCATTTAAGGTACACGTTTTGTGCTTTGTCTGTAAGATAACAGCCTAGTTTGACATACTTCGTATGCTTGTAGGCCCTCATGTATGCCAGTATATGTCACTACAATATGCTAAGTTTGTAATGTCAACATTAAATATATTTATAAATTTCTGCAGCATGAAGAGCCAAGACATGAGATGTCAATGCCCCTGAGAGTGCTGCAACGTAATGTGGACTCTCCTTTTCACCAGTCAACATCACCATCATCACCTTGCTACTCACGAACATTTCGTGGGTCTCCACCCTACAGGTAACACATTTTACAAGAGTGTAGTTAGTTAATAACAGGATGCCTGCATCTTGCATTGATGGTTTAAAGAGGTCATGAGCACCATGTGGTCCTGTGTCAAATGTGTGGCACACATTTTGCAGTCACACATCCGTTAACAGATGTTTCAGAATGCTGTGAACTGATATGTATGACTTGCCAGTTTCATTCATTGTCTGTCCTGTGATCAGACACTGATATGATGTCATCAATGGCCACATCTTTATCTGGAATTCATAACACTGTATTAATAATTGATGCAACGATGGTAAAGGAGATATAGTTTAGATGTTGTGTGAAACCATGTTAACACTGTGTTTTACTAAAAACGTACTCATGCAAAAATGTTTTACGCATTGTCATGTCCAGAATGAGAAATACCTTTTACTATATTAAAACAAGAACCTGAAATGAATTCCATGCAGCTACAAATTATGTATATGTACCATCATACATGTATTCAATAATTTGCTCAGGCAATGTCAAGGGCATTTTTTTGCCTTCCCTCTTCGGCCGACTATTACTGATTATGTTAAATTTCCCTGCAGTGACTGCAGCAGTCCCACACTTGAGCAGGCTCTGCTGTTGAAATGTGCTACTGGTGGGTCGCGCTCCAACTCACCTGCAGACTCGGAAACAAGCGGTGTGAGCAGTATTGATGGCAATATCTCTGACCTCATGGTATGTGTAAGCATACTCATTGGCTGTTGATACAAGTGTGCCCCGACTTTACCTGACAATTGCATCCTCAAGGCTCATGTAACTCAAAATTGGTGTTATTTTTTTATTTCACTACCTTTGATTTTCATTAAACATGTATAATTGAACTTTAGTAGAGTTTATTTCATCAGTTTACAAGTCTTAATTGTTTTATTTTAGAAAAATAATTTATTTTCAGCCTTCATGACATTAACTTAAAAATGTTGTGTTAAATCGTGTTAATGTACAGTTCACCTGTATCATAATTGTGTAAGTTGAGGGGATATGTGTGTGTTCTTTTGGTCGGTCCTTTTCTGAAGCTGTGCATTACTTGGTAACCATGTAGTATCAGCTGAGGAGGAGGCTTCAACTGTGACAGTGTCTTCTGCGAATTAGTGGTAGGTACAGGAAACAATAATGTTGCAGTTGTTAGCATCCTGACAGCCGACTTCAGGACCAGACAGTTTGTGTAATGCTGCGTGAAGCATGGAAAGATATGACAGTTTTTTGTTGTTTCAGAACTGCCTAAGTTTGACACAGTCTACTGGTCCACTGTCACATTTACAGTTAGGGAGTCCTGAGCAGGAGATAGTGACTAGGCATGCACTGCAACAAGCCATGAGACCACTGCAGCAGTCCACACTACGCTACTTCCAGCAACAGCAGCAGCAACAACAGCAACAGCAACAGCAACAGTCTCTTCAGGCTACACTGTCTTCGCTGCTGCAGTATCCATTGCATCCTAATACATCGACACTAGGCATGGAGAAGCCTTGGATTTTCCCCTCAGGTTCTCCAAACCAAGACAAAGCATGGTTACCACTCTCTCCTACAGCCGGACTGCCTTCTCCAATATCCAACACAAACTCTCTGGAGAGAGCAGCACAATTCCATAGGAATGCAGCATGTAAGTAATTGTTTTGTGTACCACAGGCACATGAACATGGATTGTGTGTGACAGTGTAGGCCACCTGTTCCTGCACCACACCCTTACTGTACACCAGTAATATGATAGTGATGCAGAGAGAGCGAGAGCTGCAATTATGGCCAAAGGCATTTGGGGGGGGGGGGGGGAGGCTGCTAGGCAGACAGGTTGGGGAAGAGTTTGTGTTCATTCTTTCTCGTACCCAACCTCGGTGATGCAGTTCAAAAGAGTCAGTAATTCACACGACTGTTAGTGTTTTAGGCCCATTGCTGAGCTTTCACATTATGAGGCCCTGTAACAGCTGTAACACATGCTGAGAGTGCATGTCAAAACTTCTAATTGAGTGAAAATAAGTAAAGAAGAACGGAAGTTTGGAAAGCAACTTGTTTAAATTTCCTGCAGTGGGGCGTTCCAATCTTCAGAAGCAGTTGGATCCTTACCACATGCTCCATAGACAAATACTCTACGTGCGAGATGTGGACAGTGTACAAACAAGAAATTATCCGTGCACATGTCATGAAAGGCACTTAAGGGGAGTGGACATATAGCTCCACCCACTCTTAACCTTGGCACTTGATGGAGTTGTGTATGTATATACATTTGTGTATGAGACTTAATAAACTTAATATAAAGGATGTGGAATGCAAAGGTGTGTACTACAAAGATGCAGCAGAATGTTGGTACACTTTTTACGTGTTGGCCAGGAAGTCTCGTGGAATGTCCTGCGCCATACTGCAAAACTGGAGCCAAATCAGAGGGATTCGGTCACTTGGCTGAGTTGTGAGTTAACAATCTGTGACCCTTAAAGGGCCCTTAAAATCGGAAACTTTGCACAGAAGATTATTTTAGTCGATTCCCAGAATAAAACACATGCTTTGATGTCTAGCTGTTCTGCATATTGTGCATTATTTTTGTAATCTTCTAGTACATGATTTCCCATACGTAAAACACATATGGTGAGGTACATAAAATATTACTGCTCTTTCTGTTCTGGTCATTTATTCGTAGATTACATTTTGCAATGCCGCCACTTAATGTCCTGTGTTCATGACAGTGTAAGATGTCAGGACAGCTCAGCCATTATAGTTACTGCACTGTGGGCTGGGTGGTGGGAGATCAGTTCTTGAGTCGCATCAGGGGCAGAGAATTTTCCCTTCATTATGATATCCTGTTTGGCTCTGGGGATCATCCCCCTTCCTGTCCAGGGGGTGCCACAGTCTGTTTCCAGGGGATAAAGTGGTCAGGGCACAAAGCTGATCTGGTACCAAGGTTAAGGGCAGGTCTCCCTCACATCTTCAGGATGTGGCCATTGGTTAATCATGGCAACAGCTTTATTTTACGTATTTACTGGTGCATTATTTCTGTAAAAATAACTGGAACAGAATTTTGTTCAATTAAGTTTTGAAAGAAGGGCTGAAAAGTATTTATCACAAAATGCTGTCAAGTCTCTTGTTAGCAAGTGTTTTGTGTGGTGCCCGGTTTCACATAACAGTTATGGTCCACCGAAGATAAAAGTGTTGTGGGTGTTGAGATCTCTGTTGTCAGGTTTCATTTATGCACAGCAGCATGTGATGTACTGCCATCACAGGGATTTCCCAGACTGTAGCACTTGCACAGATTGTGACCATTGCAGTGAGGTACACTGCACGAGTCCTACATAGAGGAGTACTTACTGTTCATTGTCCAGATAAACGGAATGATGTTATGGAATTTACAGGAAGTCGTTTATGAGAAATGTGTATTGCAACATGAAATATTGTGCAACAGCGAGCTGGTGCCATCTGTCAAAATTTTTTTGTTGTTGCAGCTCTCTATGAAGCTACGTGTTCCTGGAGTGGAAATTTGCCCCCTCGTACACAGAAGAACGTATCTTACTCGTGCAAGGTATGTGACTATACAGCATTTTAAAATTTAATGAATTTAGATTTGTAAATCGTGATCTGCAAATTAATAAACGGTAACACTTTTATGTACTTTTCCTTCCTAGTCACGTAGTCTAGCCTCTTCTACCTGTAGGTGTAGACGGTTTACAAAGAGCTTTCCGTCTCATGTTCTCGAGCTATAGCCCTTACTCCATTCCATTCCTCTTTCCTTCAAAATCTTCTTTATTCCTTTTTCCCAAGTCTGTCAAGATCTTCCTTTGGATCTCTGCCCCTGTGTTCTAGCTTGCCAGGCCATTTTGTGGTAGCTCTCATATCCCATTCTTATGTCATGCCCGAACCATCTTAAGTGTGCTGAGTCTTTCGTTTCTTGGAGGGGAATTATTCCCAGTCCCGTTCTTGTTCGATTCCGTATCCTGTCTCTTTTAGTTTTCTCCTCGCTTTTCTTTAAATACTTCAGTGGCATGCATTTGACTGTTATGTTAGGAGGACAAAGGTCCCAGTCTACATCCATATGTTATTTTTATGCACTTCATTAGAGCTAAATGCCAGTCCATGCTGTCATGTCTGTGCACGTATGAAGACTACATTAACCCTTTAAAGACGAATCGTATCTGTTTTATATAAGGACTCGGTGCGTACCGCGCTGTAAACACTCTCCACTTCGGTTATAAAAACCAGTCTCTGAATGTTTTATAAGGCAAAAGTTGCTGTTTGTTCTGAGGTCCGTACAAAACACATAAATGCAATGTGGGCAGCAGGTAGAATTTTTTAATGTTAAACCTGGTGCTATGTAAAGTTACTGCTAGGCTTTAAAAGGTTAATTAAGCTTCATCTGCAGTATTCCTTTCTTTTACTAGTGCATGTTGTGTGTTCCATAATGACGGGTGCTGCTGCCATCCGTGTGTTTCATAACTAAAGGACCACAATCAGTGTTATGCACACTATGCATGCATGATGCACATGGTCTTTTTGCTCCATCGAATCGACAGCCATCTTGGATTGCAATATTTCCACCATGGCTTTGTCAGCAAGTGCATTATTTTGAATTGCACCACTGAGAGCCTCAGATCTGGCACAGTATTATTTCCATGTGCAAACTTAACTACTGGGTTACCACATTTTGAAATGGCTTCAAACTCTTGAACCCTTGAGTGTTGTGATTGTGGTTCTGGTCCACAGACGAGGAAAAGTTAACTGCAGCTACAATATTTGAGATTCTCACAGTAGTAAGTTCTAAGATTGCAGTCTTATTGGATGTGATACTGCATGCTGTGGTAGATAGGTACAGTTATACCTCTGTCTTACACTGTGAAGATGGAGGGAGCATGTTTCTTCAAAAGACTGGTACATTTGTACCAAACTGCAAGGTCTCAAATTACTGAACAAATGTGTTATGTTATTGTGTTATTGAGCTGTATTTAAGGAAGCTGGACAGGAACAGCAGAAAAAAGGCATATGGCAGATTACTGTGTGAGAAATTACTTGGAACTGTAATGTATTATTAGTGTGTTATTGTGCAGGGTCGGTCAGACAGGATGCTTCAGTTTAAATTGTGTACGTTTTTTAGATGCTTAATGCACAGGAATTGTTTGGTGTTAATGTGGTGGACTTTTCAGAATAGTCCGGCTGTGGAAAACATGTTCAAAGTGTGAATTGTCCAGGCCACTTTGTAACAGATGTTGGAAACTGGACGCTACTGTTCTTACGAGTGTCTGCAGTGACTTAGATGACAGCAGATGGAATTTCTTCGTTCATTTCATCAAGTTTTGGGGTGTTGTTGCCGTAAAGCGTGTCTGTCAGGGACTGTCAACGTCAGAACTGTTGAGAATATGTAAAATAACCTGTACGTCATCATTTTGTTATAACAGATATTCTTAGGTGGTGTTCCATGGGATATTACTGAGTCTATGCTCGTGGCAGCATTCAGGAAGTTTGGCATGATTCGAGTAGAATGGCCTGGCAAGGACCAAGCAGCTTCTCAACCCAAAGGTTATGTGTATATAATCTTTGAATCAGAAAAACAGGTAAGATACAAAATGTTGGTGAACTGTTTCAGCTTGTTAGATACCAAAGCTGTTAGATGTAACAAAAAATATAGGACCACTTGACCAGAATTTTTAATAAAATAGTGATGTTTTGCTGGTAGGCTGAAAAAATTGCCAGGGTCACATGTGGATTATTTTTGGCCGCCTAGAAAGTACAGCTTTGCTGTGTATCAGGACACTTGAAAAAGTAAAGTCTGGTGACCCTTGATATAACTTCTGAGCTGTGACTAAATATTCTGATGATGACATATTACAAGGAATGTGAATATTATTTTGCATGTTGTCCACCTTCTTGGGGTTTCGCCCAAGTTGGTCTGGATCGTTAGTCCAGTGTCTAAGACTGGCTCATTTCAATGGGCTTACCTGAATATGAACTGTCTTTTCTTTTATACCTGCTGATGGAGATCAGATTCCAAAACGTTGTATACAAAGAGACCCAGCATGGTGCAAAGTGCCCAAAATAAATTGTATCAATAAAACTGTTGATTGGTTTTGTTGTGTAGAGCATTCTTTGAATACTGGATAGTTCATGAAGTTGTTAAAGGCATTCTATGTTGCAATTGAACTGGAATGTTAACCTGAACCTACCACACTGCACAGTGTCATAATCCACTAAACCACAAGGTGATTTGGGTATCTTGTTGCATCTTATTACTCACAGTTTTGTTACACGTGGCATGGACGCTCACTACTTGTAGGATTTCTTCTTGACAGTGTGTTACTTTTAACAGATTGAATTAGAACTGAAACTCTACACTGACACTTCTTGCTGCTCCCATTTGTAATGTGTCAAGAAGCAATTAGTCACTGGTGTTGCTGCTAATGTTTTGCCCATATGATACTGTAGAGTTTCTATCACAAAATGTTACAAAAAAGAAATACCAAAAATGTGTTGCCATGGCAGGTGAAGGCTCTTCTTCAAGCTTGCACCCACGATGTCACTAGTGGTGGCAACTGGTACTTCAGAATCTCGTCAAGGAAGATGAAATCTAAAGAGGTAA
This sequence comes from Coptotermes formosanus, assembly GCA_013340265.1. Classification (NCBI taxonomy): domain Eukaryota; kingdom Metazoa; phylum Arthropoda; class Insecta; order Blattodea; family Rhinotermitidae; genus Coptotermes; species Coptotermes formosanus. The sequence goes on along the minus strand of BLKM01000343.1, from coordinate 193,446 downwards.
GCGTGCAAAGATAATTCATTATGACAGCATGTGCATCCCATTGGTCATTCTGAAAAGATATCAATAGTCCAACCACTTTACATCAAGCGCTGGTGTTTTGTCAGAATTTCACAATTGTGTACATTTTCATATTGTGTTTACCATTAAGAAAAACTGTTATTTTCAAGACCTTAGGTTCCACCTCGCCATCCATCCAGTACTACCAGTTGAGTAATACTTTATGGTGACACAGTGGTGTGTGTTTCAGGTGCAAGTGATCCCGTGGGTTCTCAGTGACAGTAACTATATCAAATCTTCATCACAGAAGCTGGATGCAAAGAAGACTGTGTTTGTAGGTGCACTGCATGGAATGCTGACTGCAGAGGGACTTGCCAAGATCATGAATGACCTGTTTGATGGAGTTCTGTATGCAGGTGTGTAGGAAAGGCTGAAGACAGTAGCAGTTCTGCTCTGTACTACAGTTTAGCCATGCGTTAAGTACAGTTGGACATAAGGTTCCAAGTAGTACGCACTTAGTGGTGTCTGTGCTAAGGCTTGGGTCTTTGTCATTGTGTATGTTAGGAGGTAGTTATGTGCAGGACCATTTGTTGGCAGAAATAAATGTTACTATAGGGTATGCTCAAGTAATCAGTATTGCACTGTGTTTAACCCTTTCAAGACGAAGCGTATGCATTTTATATAAGGACTCAGTCCGTACCGCGCTGTGAACACTCTCCACCTCGGTTATAGAAACCAGTCTCTTAATGTTTTATAAGACAGAAGTTGCTGTTTGTTCTGAGATCCATACAAAACACATAAACGCAATGTGGGCACCACGTAGAATTTTTTAATGTTAAAACTGTTGGTATGTAAAGTTACCGCTAGGCTTTAAAAGGTTAATATAATTGCAGCTCAAAGTCCTTGTTGTTGACAATAACCTGGATCACATATGCTTTATTGATGTTGTATGCTGTTGATGAAGTTGGCTTTTATAATCAGATCTGCACGTGCCCAGAAATTTTCTCATTATATTTTATGGACAGCAATTTCCAGTTAAAATTGTATCGCTCTTTGTACTAGTTACACTTGAATATCGCATATTTATGATTTGACCGACATTGCTGTTGTGACAGCATAATTGCAAAGTGTGTGCCGAATGTTGATCATAACTAGTGTTACGAGAAACATGGGTGTTTAAAATCTGGAATAGCAGTCCTTGCCAACAGTTGTATTAGGACTCCAGGATACCCCTGTTTAAGCCTGGACTTTCTTGAAATTCAAATGCATACATTGCCTTTTTATGCTAAAGAGCAGTAACATAAATAATTTATTTTTCACCCTTACAGTTGAGATTTGTAGCCTCTTCCAGCTTCTTGCATCCATATTTGCTTGTTGTTATCGTCGTCATCATTTTCATTGTCATCTAAGTTTAACCAAAATTCGAATATTCGTCATGAAAAAGCCAAAATGAAAAAAAAAAGTGAGCTTGTGGGCGCCCTACAGTTTGGGTTTATGGAAGCACTAATGACCTACTTGTGTCCTTTGCATATCACTTCATACAATGTCACTTGCCAAATATTTGTGTCTTTGCAGGCATCGATACAGACAAACACAAATATCCAATTGGATCAGGTCGTGTCACATTCAACAACCCACGGAGCTATATGCGAGCTGTAGCAGCTGCCTTTATTGAGATCAAGACTAGCAAGTTCACAAAGAAGGTAAGAGTAGCATAAAAGGGAGCGGGACGTTGGGAAGGCTGGGTAAAATTCAGTAATTACATTACTGCTGCTGCTGCTGCTACTTTGTTTTGTCTTCCAGTTATTTGTCTGAAATTTCTGTACTGTATACATCAACCTTTATCACAGAGATAGATTCTTTGCTGACTTCTGGGATGTCATGCCCTGTAGTTTGGAGATAGGTAGAAGTGTGTCAGGAATGAATGTACTGCTTCCAAAAGAGTAGACTTCTCACATCTCTGAGAAGATGCAGATGGTACATTTGTATGAAATGTCGGTACCAATCTACCAAACTACATGGCGTCACAACCCCAAAGACTGTAATCCTTGTATTCGTCACCGGCAGAACCTTCATTTCTCATGTAACTTGTCATGACGTCTCTAAAGGTTCAGGTGGACCCATACCTTGAAGACTCTCTGTGTTCATCCTGCAACCTGCAGCAGGGACCTTACTTCTGTCGTGAGATGGTATGTTTCCGGTACTTCTGTCGTAAATGCTGGCAGTGGCAACATGCACTAGATTCCATGCAGGCACACAAACCTCTGATGCGCAACTCCAAGTCATCTGTAACTATGCAAGGCTTCAGTTCCAGCAGCCGTGTTTGCACCTTCTGAGGAACCAGTGGCCAGGGCAGAAGTAATTTTATCAAAGAGTTTCTATTAAAGCTTTAATACTCTTAAATCTTTGATAAAGTGGTCAGAGGAGAGATATGGATACAGGAAGTATCCTTGTTTTTGTCTCTTATTTAATTATTATTTAATTATTATTATTATTGTTGGATTCTTAGTTGGAATTATCATAAGAGAGAGCATAAGACTTGAAATACTTCCCATTATTGCAAGATATATAAAAGTTCCTGCTGTGGACAAAGCAATATGGTCCATTTTTTGTTAATTTATTAGTTCGGTATTCTAGATCCCATTTTCTGTGTAATATTACTGTTCGTGGTAAACTGCTGTTCACTGTTGCCTCTTGATCTCTCAGTCATTTGTGAAGCAAGAATTGCTGCCTTAAGAAGACTCGGGATCATTTTAATAATCTAATTAAATTTCAGGATCAATATGATGAGTCTACTGTATATTCAGTTTTCTTGTTTTCTTTTGCAGTGTTTATACTTTCATTGGAATCTTTTATACTGACTTGCTCAGTGACCAGTGTGGTTTCTAATAAGAAGTTTTTATTAAGATTATTTTGTTCATTATGTTGTACAAAAGCTGTGGGTGCGATTATGTATATATATATACGTACGCGGTTTACTCATATGACAATACGGACATGAAGAAGGTCTCACGATTCCTGGCAATACATTCTGTGTGATATAAATGTTTTATGGAATAATTTTTATTTAGTTAACTTGTGTGTGTGCGTGTGTGTGTGTGTGTGCGCGCGCGCGCATGTGTGAGTGTCTGTCCCTCTTACTTTTGTACCTTGATTTCTTTTGATACTAGTTGTAACGGCATTAAAGTTACACTTCTGTTGCATCAGTACTTCTGTTATCCTTTGTTCTCTGATTACATTAACTACAGTGCAATGTCATCCTGTTTAAAAACAAAACTATGCTCCTGATGACAGGAAACATGAACTGACTTCATATTGACCCCAGAAATTTTATGCCAAATCTCTAAGAGTTGCCTTGTAATGGTCAGCAGTAGTGTGACTTAGAGACCTCCTCAGGACATTACCTTCCACCGTTCCTGCAATAGTAAAACAAGTACGGAACTTTCTGTACTAATCTTGAAAACAATAAGAACTGCAGTCTGCAGGTAATTTATTCTGCATGCACATCCGTGGACCCTTAATCTGGTAAGTGGCTTTCTATTCAAAACATTAACCAAAACATTTTACATTCAGTTTTACCCACTTACAAGCCAATTCTGTAAGACCTGCTCTATTACTGAAAGAAATTTTTACTGTCTTCCATGTTGTGTTTAGACTTTGGCATTGCAAACATGCACAGTTTTGCTCAACATTTCTTTGGCACTTGTTTTAAATATCCTTTAAAATTGCTCAGGGTATTCTAAAGCTTAATTTTAAGATTTTTAAAACATCATTCTGGGCTGTCACAGAGGCAGCCTTGCTTTGCTGCTGTCCAGAAGACTGTCTTAAGCTCGAAATTCAGAAGTTTGTGTAGTGTACAAAGTCATATGCGTGTAGACATGTCAACAGCAAAATCAGCAGGCCGTTTTCACGGAGTACATAGTGACAAATTCATTTTGAGCATTATGAAGATGTCACTTGAGTTGCTTGCATTCTAATGAATGGGGCACCATAAAGGCATGCTTGGATGCTGATAATGAGATGCAGTATAACTCTTTAATTCTTCAGAGCTACACTGCAGCACGCATGTCACTGACTTGTGAATACACTCTGACAGACTCTGAAAAAATTTTACTTCACTTGCAGGTTCTTATTAGAAAAGTATTCTCCTTTCTTGTGTATTGAAAGTAAATACTCTGAGATTTGAGGTTCTCACAGCAGTCTTGGTGAAAATTCAGGTGTTCTGGGATGCGACACTGTGTCATTGAATGAGTGGTTCCAGATAGTTTGAAATAATTGTAGTGTCTTCATCGTCAGGGGTCAGAGAGTCCACAAAGGCGCCTGAAGAGGAAGGCACTACGGGCCTTAGAAATGCTTCAAACCGCTCACCCAAGGACATCGTCATGTCCCAAAGACGTGAATGTTCGGAATAAAATGTTCTTGGATAATGCTTTGTTTAGTTCCACTAACGTAATAATGCGTGCATAGCTGGTCTACCATTTTTTCAGTATTAAAACCTTTACAATATAGTACAGTTACTAGTTCCAGTAGCACTGGTGCATTTAAAATGTGCTTTTCACATAAAGATGAATAGTGGGTAACTGCAGATAATTGACACTTCTATCTGATGAGGGCAAGGGAGTGAAAAGTATGTTGAGGTTGTACACTGTAAGAATGATACTTGCCAAACAAGAGGAAGTTGCATGAAATTCTTTCTTAAACCTGCAACAAGAGGAGTCTGCTAAAGGCTTTTCTGTTTAGAGATGTATCAGGATGCCAACTTGTCCTGTGGTTGATATAGTTTTGTTACGCTATCACAAAACCATGTGACACTTCACTGAAGGTACAAGCTGCGCTGTATAATCTAAAGCTTAGTACTGTGACTGAATTCAACAGAACATTGTCGGGCTAACAGCCACATCAGGTGGTCGAACAGTAAGTAAATCAACGTGCCGAGAACCATCGTTGTTCTCAAATCTTTAGTTTACTCACCATTCAACCACCTGATGTGGCTACTAGCCTGAGAAACATTAAGTATAAGCTATGCTGCTTGGACTGATGTTATATATTGATTTTGTGCACCTTCTTTTCTTGGTGACCAGGGCAGTACACATGTGCATAAAGTCCTTTGAGTTTAATTTGAACCCTTCCCATGACATGTTACGTACAATATATTCCCAAACTTTCTGCCACCATTTTCAGAATCTTGATCTCTTGTACCCTGAAGATGGAGGCAGCAAGCGCCTACGAAACGCTGGTAACTATTTACAAATCTACACAGGATCATATCCCAGAAGACTTGAAATGTCCCAGCAATCCTGCTTTGAGATCCTCCGATCTTGCAAAGTTATATTCACAGTTGCTGAATGCTTGTAGTGCCAAGATTAGCTAACCACATGGAGAAGAGTCCTTGAATAGCTAATAGTGCATAGTGCAAGACTTAAAAAAGTAGAATGGTTTTATCTTTCACTGTATTGGACCCCACTTCACTGGAGCTCAAATATGACCCACTGAGAACATCACAAGCACCACTGTTGTCTACAATCGTCTCCTTCAGTAGCTTGATTTTATGCCATCTTGGAGTTACATTCCACATAATAATAGCAACCTAGACTGAGTGTGAGATCTGAGGACTTTCAGGTGGCAGATATGAGGGGCAATATTTCTAGGAAGTGACACCAAATAGTTTGGTAGACAGGTGTTGACATTTTGCAGTAACATGCTAACTTCTTCATTACTCTGAATATGGAGGCAGCAGATACATTTGAAACATGGTACATGTCTACCAAACTACTTGTGTCACATCCCAGAAGATTATAATGTTAAACAGTCTTATATCACAATATAGTGTACAGTGAAGGTTAAGAACTCTTGCAACTGGATGTTAAAAGCTAGGAATGTACAGGGTATAAATACGACACAGACAGTACACAATTACTGTATTCACTTCGTTCTGTCTTTTAGAGACAGAGAAGGGTGTGACTGGTGGCCTTTATTTGACCAAAGATAATTTGTGATAAGCAGTGTGATAATTTACATTCCATGACTCTCCCTTATCACCCAGTCCAGTTTTAAGCTATTGGTTTAATTTTTGTTGAGGCTTTTAATTTGTTTTTAACGTAAATTGTGTAGATGATTTTGTTCCGCTTATTAAAGAAGAACTAAACTTTCCTGTCATATTTTTATTTATGTGTCGGCTCATTAATATGTGCTGTGATCAATAACAAAGATTTGATGTGAGAGTGCCTGTGTTGCTAACAAAGTACTGCAGGGGACCACATAATTGGGTTCTATACATCGTTCTCTTACACAGCATCTGTCGCATCCAAACAAGGATACTTCCCTGCTAAGCCTGCATTCAGAGTGTCTTATTACTTCATGCATATGTTTCATATTTCAGTACTACATATTTTTAGTTCTAGTATTTGTTACGGTAGAGAGTGTTAGTGTATTCAAAGTTATTTGGAGATTAATTTCTTGCAAGTTCCATTTCAAACGCTTGAAAGAGGAAACGATATGGTAGCTGGCTACAAATTAGGATGACACTGATCTGATTACTTTTTGTAATATTAACGTAACATTCTGCTACCCAAACTGAGGCACTTCTTGTTAATACTAGTTTATTATTAGTGCCCCAAATTCCACACAAATTACAAGATGGGTTCACTTTGAAAATACCTAAGTGTTAATCATGAGACCAAGTCAGAATTTTTAGTATTAATTACTGTTACAGAAGCAAGGTTCATTACATCAAGTAATATCATTTTATGAGAATAGTTATACAGAAACAATAGATGATTTACATAATAATAAAATAGAATACTAAGAAAGGTACTTTTTTTAAAACTGAAGGTATAGGAATGTACCATCCTGTATGACTACAAGTTCAGTGAAAATGATATGAGTATACTGGTAACGAGTTTATAAAGCAGTGTTTCTGAACGCTTTTAATTTGACATATCCCCTGGCCTCACACAGACGTCGCATACCTGTTTTCATCAGCTGCCTAACTTTCTGTCAGACTGCACATCGGTATGCACTATAAACATGACACAGCAAACTTTGTCATACTTCACAGACTTAATTTATTCATGCACAGAGAAGGCTGTGCAACAGAAAGTTGTCAAGACTTTCATCCTTCCAACCTATGTAACAGTGTGTGCAATTTAGCTTACACACCAGGAGCAGATCCTCTATCGTAAGATGTCATAGCTGTGTTAGTGTGTATTGCCAGTTTGGGTACATGGTATTAATGTAGAATTATTCTGACCTATTGATGTTGCCAGTTGGTCCATTGGCAGTAGTTACATACTGTTACTGAACCACCAACAGTGAAACAGATACAAAATTTCAGTAATAACTTTGTATTACAGAAGTGATGAGATTATGACTGGCAACTTCTGGACTATGATATTTTACAGGGTGATTTTTATGAGTGTTCTCTGAGTGTACACTTGCAGTTACATGGTAATAATTAAAATGCCAGCCCAATGGTGCTGTACTTTTTATTTCTCACGAGATCTCGTATTTTTAAATTACTTATAATGTGATACCCTCACCAGCTAGTCCCCATGGTCTGAGTGTGTGGTGCTCGCATCTGTGCCATTCATATGCCTTTAAGGCATGGTGCTGTGAAATGGGTAATACATGTTACTAATGTTGATCTAATTTAATGTTTATTTAATCTGTTGCTCATTTAGTTTTATCCAACCCATGAATATTATAAGTGAGTAAAGAGCTTTAGTTCTTTTAAATGCTAACAGTTCTGCAGATGTAACTTTAGACATTTTTGTATGATTTTCATAAATGTGAGGTGACTTGAAATTAGGAAGGGTGGTTTGTACACAGATTTTAGTGTGGAATGGAAACCTTCACAAGAATGATAAGGGGTAATTACACAGTGGTTGACATGCACAGATTCCTGTGCCATTATGATATAAAAAGATCCAGTACGAATGACAACATGTATTTTATATTATATAACTACACATTACAGATGTTCTGTGGAATTCCTTGGAATTAACTTGCATACTCATGTAAAGTATGTTATAAAAAGTGTATACTCTGACATATTTACAAGGTATTATTAAACATATAAAAATAGTAAATATTCCATAATGTTAACAGCTTAATCTTATATCTTATTACATTTAGAAATAAATGTTTCAAATGCATAAGTGCCAACAGTGCAGTTGCACATACTGAATGTTTTAAAACATATACTTTGAAATGGTTTTCACATCTGCTTTATTGCAGAATCCATAACAGTGAACCCAGTGATTACCCTTGGAGTTGTAAAACTCACTCCATGTGTACTGGATTAAGTAGTGCCAATGTGAACAATATTTTTACATGAAGGAAGTCGTAATTTTTAAAACCAGTTTGGATGTACCTTGTTCCAGTTCTGTCAATGATTACAGTGTTCTTTTACACTAAATAATGTTGTGCAGTGCCTTGAAACATTAATTTGTTCTTGTATGTGTCTCATTTGGCTGCATTAAGTTGGTTCTTAGTCATTTTTTACAGGTAGGGAAATTGGTTTCTACAGGAAGTGTGTTTTGAATAAAAAGTGAAGTGTTCTGCAGTTTTAATGGCTGTTTCATCTACCATTGCACCAGCTGTCGGTACTGGAGATTCTGCACTCAAATCAGCACTTCAAAAGCTACTTTCACAGTGTGTATTGTGTGGCATTTGAAGGAAGCTACATCCATAAATTATTAAGGCATTTCTTTAATTTTAGATCAGGCAAGTCACGGGTGTTACAAGGTCAGTATTTTGTAGCATATTTTTCCAGTTCCTCCCCCCTTTTGGTGAGTTGCTTCTGTTTTTAATGTGAACGGTTTTTGTTTGCAGTGTTCCACTTTATATAGACTTTTCAAACAATTACCAAAGTGTCTCCTTGAAGTTCCATCCTTTGAATCAATAATCATCGAGCCAACCATTGAAATCTCACCACTTGAAGGGTTCTGACAAAGGTTTTTTTAAACTGCATCTGTTTCTTTCCTTGTTTGAACGTGGGGGATCTGTTAGTGTGGTCAAGTGATTGAGACTGACTCTTCTAAATACCCAACTCAGCAGGTGCCTGTTCACCTTCCATCCTCAGGACAGAAACAGATCCAATTTCCAGAATGTTGTGTTCTCAGAATACCAGACAGTGAGTAAAGTCCAAATAAAATTAAGATCGTACCAGAGGAAGGGCTAAAATAAAAACTGAAATATGTTGTCCCTGTAAAAAGTCTTGCTTGATTCTTGTTCATCCAAAAGGTTAATATACTTCGCCTGCAGAACAGAATTTCTCAGCTAGTTCAGAGCTCACAAGTCTGCTGAATTGGTGGGCTGCAGTTAACATAACATCCCGCACTTTGACCCAGTTTCTTATTCGATAAAAGTGCTGAATCTCCTACACTGACACTTAACAAAACTGGTCGCTTATCAAATCAAGCTTCTGCATTTAGTTGTACAGTATTTTATTAATAACAGAGTATTAAAAAGTGTCCTGCAGATTTGTCACCAGTTGTAACTTGAATGTATGGATTGTAATAAGCTGCAGTGATCAGTTCTTAAAATGAATGACGAACTGTAATGTACAGTTAAATGTTTTTCCCCCCCTGCTCAAACATGAAAGGGTTGCTTGCAGTTGGCCTCGTTAAATATTACCGAGAACAAGTAACTTCCAGAAATGTATAAATACGATTAATATCAAAGTTTCAGACAAAGAAATGATTATATTTTGTAGTGCAGTGAACTGCAGAAAACGCTAATAGAATTACGTACATACAATAATGTAACTAGTCCTTTACAGCCACAAAGATGGTTAACACTTTCAAGCAGACACAATAACAAACATTTGTATTATTCTCCAACAAGAGTGGTTCTCGGCAATAATTTTAATGTATACTAACAACTTTTGCAATCCAACAGCAACCAATAGTAATGCCATTGCCAGCATACAAGGGATTTTAAATAGGATGTTTTAACTGTTGAACGTATGGATATTTTAAAAACACCTAAGTGAGGTCATATCTTGAAATAAAGGCTTATAAGAGCATATGCATTATTCATTAAAGGATCCCACATGACTCACTGTCCACTGTTCTTGCTTTACCTAGTCATCCAGGAATGTTTGTATAATTATTTCATTGGTATGTCAAAATAGATGTATCACAAAAATATGGTTATCCATTTTAAGACTGTGACCTTCTACATGTCATGCTATATAATTCTGTTAGTAGCTAGATAGGTAGGTGCTGTTTCATAGAAATTGCAGCCTCCATCTTCAGATTCCTCTGAAACATTGGTACTGCTGTACAGGTCTACACACTGTCATATGCTAGAACACTGAGCTTAATACTAATAACCACAATAACTTTATGTTATCAGAGAAGCAAAGTTTTACCAAGTTCTGTATCATACATGCTTCACCAAAAGAAAGTTAATATCCACAATGTAAGATACACAGTTCTCATGCCAGTGACTATAGGTTTTGGTGTAGCATATGATGTCACGTGGTGGTGTGGACAGTAGGCTGAAAGGCAGCAGGTTCTCAGCTTCACAGCATGACATGTTAATATTCTTAATATTTCAGAGTCAATTAGTAATTGTTTTATCAATCAAGTTAATGCATTTCTTTTTAAAAGACAAAATAAGTTTTATGGTTGTAGCATAGAATTTAAATTTTCTGCATTTGGAAGGCTGAACAGATTTAAAATCTGTTTTGTGTGCATTTCTTCACTTGTTTGTTAAAGTGGCCACAATGTAAATAATATTTGAGGATTCAAATCTTCTCAGATATGATGCCATGTTACTGCACTCCCACAGAAAGCATTTTTTTTATAAATTATTTGTGTAAATTCATTACTTTTGTGCATTTTTTATATCCTTGGACTTTACAAAAAGAATTTAAGCCATAAAAATTATGGAAATTTTGGTAAAAGATGAAAAGTTTTACATAAAAAGAAAAATAGCCTGTTGCCTGTCAGACACATCAAAATGGCAATGCAGTAGTGTTTACCCTAAAAAGCTTGATGCAGTGTTGTAATGCTCACAGTGCCTGCAGTTTTTGTTCATTTGTGCCCCCAAATAACACAAATCACTGAGCTCACATATGTGTGAGTGAATGACTAAGTGTTTTCACTATTTGGTACGCCAACACTGACATGGCAGTATTATACATCAGAAGGCACCACAGCAAAGGCCGTGTTACATTTTGTAACAGATTTTCAGAAATGCAGTTTTGTGTGATACAGTTTGATGTACTACAGATAAACAACAAGACCTGCATCACAGTCTTCAGAATATAAACTGATCTTAAGGCTCTCCCTGTGTCAGAACAGTGTGATTCAAATCACATTAGGAAGCAGAGAACTGACATCGTGGCCATTTTCACTGATATTGGACCATGCTTGACTTGTTTGAATACTGTTATCAGAATATCCTGATACACTATGTGCAGATTCAAGATCAGAGTCAACTGAGATAAAAGTCAGCACTGTGTCACTGAACTAGCCAACAAACTGCTGACGTTAAGGCACATCAGACCCCACAGTACTTTAGGCTTAAAACATCAACTACACAATCAATTTACAGCTGTTGGTCTAACGAATAACATAGCCTTTTACAGGTAAAATGTAATGTTAGCACTGTAATTGGATCAGGGACAGAATGAACTCAGGCGATGAGGTTACAAGTCAGTCAGTCACTTGTTCCTCCACCTGCCCACATTACTCCAGGTGAAATGAGCCCTGTAATACCAGTGAAAATTGATGGCCGTGGGGGATGGCACGCAGACAGGAAGCAAATGCAAAGCAGATTGGTGAGAAAGAATGTGTTAATTCCTTCCCTGACCTGACTTTGGGTGAGGATGACTAGCCACATTCAGGATTGGGCTATTAGCTGCAGCCTTCCCTGAGAAAAGACCTAAAAATTATTACACAGTGAAAACTCTGTTGAGGATTCGGGTCTTCTGGGATGTGATGCTCTGCCATTGGTCAAGTAGTCAAACAGGAATGCTGATCATTCAAAATGTTGGGAACTACGTGCCCAACAGTGTCACAATCCAAGACAAACCTCCGCTGCTGTGAGAACCTCAAATTTCAAAAATTGTGTTTTTTCGATTACAGAATGAACCATTCAAGTACAGAGCTATTGGGTTTCCACAGTCATCATTAACCTTTATACAGCCATTAACGTTCATCAGATTTTCACTATTACATGAGAAACCTTCGCTGAAAATTGTATGCATTATTATGTGGTCAAATAAAGATGGGTGGTTTTGTGGCTATGTGTAGCACCAACGTGCCAGCATGTGTGCACATTCTAGCTGGCCAAGTGATACATCCTTTCAATACTAATATTGTTATTGCAAATTTCAGTATGCATGCCAATCCTTTTAACACCAAGGGATCTAGAATCCCTGTTCATAGGTAATAAACTTTACCATTGCTGAGGTAAAACATGGGAAGATGAACACTGGATTCTATTTTTGCTTTTGGTGTATTATTATTTTATATGCCTGGTACAGACTGATAATGGAAGACACAGTGCCCAGTATTCCAATGTGCCATTTCTCAAGTTTCCCTGCCCACATGAATCCTTCTGGTAGATAGTTGATGGCTTGAGTCAAATCACTGATACAGCGAACAGCAGTCAACAACTGGTGGCGTTGTTGAGCTAACAGATTTGTCCTAATGACACTGCCACATGAAATAGGAAACAAAAATTAACATTAGAATTTTAGAACCCTCCTGAGTTATGACATCAGTGTGAACTGGTACACGTGTACCAACATTCTGGAGAACACACGACTTCATCTTTAGATTGTAACTGGGTCATTGTTATATTGGAAATGGGTCATAGAGAGCAAATGGCTGGTTATACAGAAAAGGAACAAGAAATGGGTAACAGGAGGTAAGAAATGGGTAACTGGCCACCTACCAGTTCACAAGGGTTCACAACCCAAGAGATGACAGTGTGAATCTAAATACCAACAATATGTCCAGCCTTACACCATTACACATTGCTTCAGTAATGTCTTGATTTTTCATGACTACAACAGAGTCAGGCTTGACCAACACATGACAATAATACCTGCCCTGTTACTACCCTCACCATTACTGAATTTGTTCCAAGTCACTGAAACTACGTCATGTATGTACAACATACAAAGTACGGTATCAGCGTACACAAACAACTGAAACTTGAGAAATATTTTACATAATTATAATTGTCTGGGATGTGATGCCTTGTAGTTGGCAGATGGGTATCAACACTCTGAAGAGCCAGTATGTAATTGTCTTCAGTATGACATCATTTTGAGGACTTAATTTATGTACTTACTCAATATCACAATCATTGCCGTTTAGACAGCTCCTATGTTGCTGTAGGATACGCATGCATCTCAGAGCCCTGGTAATAACAGATACAAACTAGTGAGCAGTGATTAAAATACAGTAGCATATTTCACTGTGTAGTTTACACTGTGCATTCTTATTGAATTATTAACTAGGAAGTGCCAACAGAAATGCACAAATTTAGTATATGGCCCAAGGTCTTTAGAGGATCACTTCAACTCTGACATGTTTCGGTGGCGTATATACCACCATCATCACGGAGAAAGTTACATTTAAACCTACCAGCAGTGTCCCAGGTTTTGGTGTAACTTTATATACACCACCAAAACATGCTGGAGTTAAAGCGATCCTCCGACCGAAGACTTTGTGTCATATACTACATTTGCAAATTACTGTTGGTACTTTCTAGTTGATAATACAATAGCACATTGTTCCTTAGATGGCATAGCCCTGCATTGTGCATGTGCATCCCTGCACAGTATCATATGCTTACTGATAACATGATATGCACATAAAATTGTCACCTGAGAACTGTGTGCAAATATCCATTTCTGGAGCAGCTAGGTTGTGGATACAAGCTTGTAAATTTTATTGTACCAACAGTTACAGGCACCTGGTATTTCTTTTAACAACTAAGGTACTGTATACAATTTTAACATCTGGCCTTTGACAGTCCTGTGCGTCAAAACTGTAGAATCTCTAACAGAGCAGAAGATGGTGTATTGAGGTCAGAAAGCTGTGGTCGATGACAAGACAGTTCTACCTGATGGCCAAACCAGAAGGCAATCAGAAGGGCCAAATATGATTTTATCTGTGACAGAAGGAAAGCATCATAAATATGAGTAGAATAAAATGTCGCTGGTGATGACTTCAAGGCTGCTGTGAAAACAGGAAACATAAACATTATATGTATTTACAAGGCCCCCAGATATGGTCTGTGTTCACTTTTCTGACCTCACTCCACCTAGCAAAGGGCAAAGAAGAATTCATGGGGACATCCATAAGCTAGCAGACTGTTCCCTTCAGCAAGAGATGGGACTGTGAAGAGAGGAAACTTAAGCTTAAGGTTCCTATCAAATGAGGTGTGTGGGCTGCTAGTTTTCACATTCCCAAAATTGTATCTTTCGGACAAGTGAAGATTTCAACCTGTATGCATAAAAAGCCACACAATGCCCTGATTTGTCATCAAACTCTAGACTCACTCAGTAAGAGTCTAGAGCACATTATACTGAAGATAGCAGTAATGGATGTCAACTTTTCTTCTTTAGAAAATAACTTACCACTCAATGACAGTCCTGTTCTCATTTAACAATCTGTAACATCAGTATTGCACAGCAACTTTCAGAGTGTCCATTCCATTTTTCATGTATGATACTGTTGTCGATCTCTTCTTTCAAGCACAACCAAAGGGTAAACAGTTAAGGTGTTTTTATTTTGGTTGTGCTTGACTGAAAAAAGAGATTGAAAACAATACTTTACAGCTTAAAAAGCATTGTCATTCTTTCATAAGAGAACTCTTTAAAACCCACTGTATACTGTACAGATCAATACCCATGGTCCCATAATTGGAAGATCTGAATATAATAGTGGAACAATGCTCTTACTTTACAAGAGTCAGGTACAGTGAGACAATCCAACATGTGATAGAGGCAGTCCACCAAGGTGAGCTACGAAGTGATAGAAGTCTATGGTCACATGCCCACGCAACATGTTCTAATGGAAAATACAGCTGATCTGCTGCATTTGTAAGAACTCCAAGTATTCTCGATAACGTGTCAGGCTCCTGTAAACATGTTATAAATACAGCAACTCTTCATTTTGTTTTTAAGAAACCTTTATAAGCACAGAAACTGTTTTACTCAACCTGTTTTCCCAATCCATAAGTCAATGTGTAATTCAGCATTGGTATATCGTCAAACAAACGAAGAACAATCCGACAAGCACTAAGCTGGCCACTGATAGTTTCTAATTTAAATACAGTTTCTTCAGACGACGTTAATGCTGATGCTAGTTTTGCAGTATAGAACAATGTTCTGATGACTTTATCTCTACCATTGTGTGTACTTAAAAACTTCGATATCTCTTCAATAGTCATTATAAGAACCTAGGGACCGCAAGGAATGCATGCAGTACTCATGCCAATACGTTAATGCCTCTTTATCACCTCCGGGCATTACGCAGCTGTTTTACTACACCCAACCACTAACAACAGCGTCGTTAGTTACCTTGGCAACGCAGTGCCGTCAGTCACGGATCTAAGGCAGAAGTGGTCGGATTACCCACGGGTACTTATATGTATACGAGTAAGTAATTTAGCAGACGCAAATAAAGTTGACCTTGCCAAGCATGTCCTACACTCTGTGGAACAGGTGTGCCAAACGACAGCTAACAAAATCTAATCGGTACGTTTAGGTTAAGGTAGTGCGTGATTAAACGGCCGGACAGTCAGTGTAAACAAATCTTCATGATTTGAAGTAGTAATTTTCGTTTTTTCGTGTATACAAACATGATCCGGAATGTACCATGGACTGGATGGCGTATTCTATTCAGGATCGGTAGTCAAGTTCAAGCTTCAAGCTCCTCTGCCTCGGCGGCCGTGGGTATTAGTCCTTCTCCATGCTCAGAACCAACAGAATCTTCACCAGATGATTCAACATCAACAGTGATCACCAGACCAGAAAAACCGACACTTGACACCAGTACGTTAGAATCGAAATCAAAAGATGTAGTAAAAGGGAGGAAAAGTAATATAGTAGCGGCAGCATTTGCTTCTTTAAAAAGTGTGGAAGAAACCCCGATGACACGCCCCCTTTTGTTGGATGAAACTATTGCTGCAGCAGGTTCCGTGGAATCGTTGCTGTCTCTAGCAGAGGAACCACACGTTTCACGGCGACATGCGTTACGAATCGTTTCTCAGCTTGCTGATTGGACTACTAGTGGGCGTGCCAAGCTTGCAGACTTCGAGGCAGATAACCGATTTGTTAAATTGTGTCGATTATTGGGACGTGGATTACCCCATGGGGCACAGAACTTTGAGAAGGAAGCAGCAGGGTTTGGAGATCTAGCTGTGGTGCTTGGAGTCACAGGGGATGACGAAGCTGCCAAGCTCGTGGCAGGCACCTCTTTGAATCAGATGATCAGGGTAAGTGAAAATGGAATTGGGGGTATGAGGTTGTAATTCTGTTTCTTGGAGTTACACTGGATTATACTTGTCTTTCTGAAGATGATGCAGATTCTCTACAGCACCAATATTTCTTATATGTGGAAACAAATTTAGTGACAGGTTAAGGGGTTCAATGGGTTACAGTGCTGTAGGCTGTCTTATAAGTACAGGTGAAATCGGGATTCAGTAACAGATCAGGTGGTAACAGCTTAAAATTAATGAAACTGTAAGTCTTGTTACTTTTCTTCTTCTTTTGTTTTTGCCCTTTCTGCTACCTTGCCCATGAGATAGCATTTCTGGACATGTTTTCCAGTTCTCACAAGTTTTAGTATAAGTGTTTGGTGCTGAGCTCATTTGGCACAAAATGTTTAAATACACAGTGTTATTATTAACTAATTCATGCAGTAATTATAACAGTAATTATTTAAGGTACAGGAAATGTTTTATATGAATCAACACCAGACAATTCCTTTTCTGTGTAAAATTTGTCTGCTTATTATGAAAAAGCAAATATGACATAAGGGACCATACACCATGTTTAAGAATAAAAGTAAACAGCAAAACTGTTCTCATGTGTTTACAAAATGGAGGGACTTTTACCAGACAATATTAACATATGGGACAGTATATTTGAACCTTTTCAACACATGCGCTCATGACGTAGAGTTGCTCTAAATTTGATTTTGTTTTTGCTTAATGTATCTAACACAAACATGATGTACAGTGAATTAATATAAATCATACTGAGGCCACAGAAAGAAGCCACATTGATTAACCACTTCCACATTTTCCATGAACTGTTTCACTTCCCTTTGCAGCATACTTCCTTTTATTGTCCACCAATTCTCCAGCCATTTCCATCACATGAGTGTCAGTACTGATAATCTCTGCTAGCAGCAAGTACCTTAGGTTTGCTGATGTCGGCATTTTTTAGGCTAGAGGGAACTACAATAGTAGACAGAGTTTCCAAAGTCTATTCTGACCCAACCAGGCAATCATTTGATAACACATTAATATACTTCCCACATCTTATAGGTCTAATTAAAATACTGTGTGTATCATGTCCATGGTGCACTTGCGCTCATGTGAGCATGCATGTCACTGGCTGAGTCTGTCTGTGCTTGCGGTGTTCATTTGCTTACTTGCTTCCTTGCACTCACAGAGGACATGGGCATTGGGGAATACACTGAATTAATGTAATTTCATATGTAACACAGTTAATGGTCTTCATTGTTGGTCTCATGTAAAAAAACCTGTCTCAAGGCAATGTTTACATAAACTCCTTCAAGTGAAGAAAGGGAGGGATGGATGGAGGGACAGGAATTATGATAGAATGAAGAATAAAAGGAATACAAGAGAAGGAATGGAAGAGGATAAAGGTACAGAAGAGGTCTGCACTTTTCTGGGATATTATGCAGCATCGAGTCGTAATCCTTTACCAATGTTTCCGGACAACGTATCAGTCCCATCTTAAAGGGTCAAGAAGTCCAAGAAGAAAAGAAAGCCAGCTTTCTTTTCTTCTTGGACTTATTGATCCTTGAAGATGGGACCAAAATGTTGGTAAAGGATTACCACTCGACACTGCATAATAGTCAAGGGGTCTTGGAAGCATTACAGGCCGTGAAAATGACATCTCCTTTGGTATGACAGTGCCAAAAGGCGTTAGATGACATCTCCACTTACCATTCTGTGGGACTCTTTTGGGTCCCCGGACATTCAGGGATACGTGGAAATGAAATTGCCGATGAGCTCGCAAGGAAGGGCTCTGCCCACCACTTTGTGGGACCAGAGGCGGCTGTGGGGGTCTCAAGGCAATGCATAAGGAGTAAAATCCAGTGCTGGATGAATAGACAGCACTTGGTACGATGGCAGGGACTGGTTGGCATTATGAGACAGGCTCAAAGAGTTAATCTCAGGCCCTAATACTGCGGCCAGGACCGCATTAATGTCCTTTAATAGGGTGCAGTCCAGGGTTGTTATTGGCCTCCTTACTGGGCATAACACCCTGAGAAGACATCTCCACATAATGGGGCTGGTAGATAGTCCGTTGTGTATGAAATGTGGGGCTGGGGAGGAAACCTCAGCCCATGTACTGTGTGAGTGTGAAGTCCTGGCAACACTCAGACATATCTATCTGGGGTCCTTTTTCTTGGACCCTGAGAATGTGAGAGATCTGAGTCTAAGGGCCATCTGGAACTTCTTCAGGAGGACAGGGCTCTTGTGGCTTGGACCTAATGAGGGGGCACAAAGGGCCTGTGAAGGCCTACATGCAACGGAACCATGAGGACTCGACCCATATTTACTTACTTGCTTACTACACTGCATAATATCTCAGAAAAGCGCAGATCTCATCAACATCGTGGCAGAAGCCTGAAATCATGGAAAGGTACAGAAGTTTGTAGGAGACTTCGTATTCTATTTTTAATGGGCATTACACTAGGTGAGTTGTAGTTCTTGATTGCTTCACCATAGAAATTGAAACATTTGAAGGAAGGTACACCATATAACTTCTCCATGTGTGAAGTCACCATGTTGTTATTTTCATTAAAATAGCATTACTGTGGAGTTTTATGCTTTGAAATGGTATTTTGTACTGCCATACAACATTATAATTATTTTGTTTGACAAATGATTTGCAGATAATGTCATCACTGGCACAGAAGCAGCGTCGTTCGACACCGTTACTACGTTCATTGGCTTTCAACATGGTAAGACAGACAGAGAAATTGAACATAAAAAACTGTGCTGACCTTTTGTACGCCATGGCAATGCTGAACTTCCCAGATGACATGTTGCTGGAAAAGACGTGTGACAACCTATGCGAGTGCATAGCATCCAACCAGAAGCCAGCTGTCATAGGTTCCATCCTCACCAGTCTTGGCCTTCTACGATACAAAAACACAGGTAAAAACTGGAACATATTCTGTTTGAACACATTATGACCTGGCCTGGTTATGACTGGTGCCAGATTCCTCTTTTAACTCTGAACCTTTAGCATATGGCATTTTAAATCCCACGTTTCTGCCGCGGTTTGTGCAGTCTTCAATTTTAATGCCCACTGCAGGACAGTTTTTTCCATTTCAAACGAAAATAATATCCATTAATGGGACTGCATTTTTATCATTTGTTTGTTAAAGATTAAAAGTTGTATCTGAACATCTCCACAGCGTGCCATGC
Organism: Coptotermes formosanus; assembly: GCA_013340265.1. NCBI lineage: Eukaryota > Metazoa > Arthropoda > Insecta > Blattodea > Rhinotermitidae > Coptotermes > Coptotermes formosanus. The sequence goes on along the minus strand of BLKM01000343.1, from coordinate 173,781 downwards.
AACAACAATAGTGGACATTTAAATTCCAATTCTGTGCTATTTATTCATTGAGTTGCAAGATTTGTACTAGATATCACTAGAATGCAGTAGCAGCATGCTTGCTATATATTGATGCCAAAATTTTGTGTTGTCAGAGGTACTGGACATATTGGCAAAATGGGTGGCAGACCATGTCAGTGTTTGCAGACCACATGATTTGACAGCATTGCTTCTTACACTGGCCACTGTATTCCACACACCAAACAATGCTGATCATCTCTTTAATGTAAGTTTTAAGGACCAGTTTGCATTTGTATAATAAATACTTCCTCTAGTTGACTGAATATTGGCGTCTTTTCTTGTGGGTTTCCGTTCAGGTCACATGCACTTTGTGGTGCCTCAAGCTCCATTGGTGCAGATATAAAGAGTTGTGAGATAACTATGTTGGACATGACCATTGTCTGAGTTACGTCTTATATAAACACAACGTTTGAGGAATTTTATCTTGTTTCATAATCACATGAATGATTTTCATTATACAGTTAGTTTTGTAGCTGTCTTCTCCTTGTATTGTAGTGGTGGTTTATCTTCCATTAGTTTCCTTTTTTTGTGTGTGGGTTCAAAACTTGTGATTCAGAAGCTCCATAACGTGGGTGGTCTAGTGCTTGCTGTCACACACACACACACACACACACAAATACATAATTACACAATTACATATCATTACAATTACAGTGTACTTACCAAATTTGCACATTATGTAACCTGTTGTGCAAATGTCAAAGACTCCATTGCCAACAGACACAGATGTCCTGCTGACCACTGTTTATTGCTGCAATCTTCTGGTCCTAGTGTTAACTTATCAGTTATTCAAATTTGTGCATAACAGACACATGCAGTTAATTATAGGTTGTACCCTTTGATGTGTAATATATGATAAGGTAACAGATAGACCATGTTTCAGGTGCTGTTGCCACATGTGACAGTGCAAGACATGCCAAATCCATTGGTGTGGCTGGACGTGGTGTGGTCTCTAGTTGTACTTGGCCGTGCCACTCTGCAGCATGTGGCATCCGTGCTGGATCCAGAGTTCTATGTCAAGCTGACTGTTAACACAGGTACCTCATCCTATAGTGCCCAGTCAATTCATGTGTGAGATTTTTGAGGTTCTCACTGCAGTACTGATGAAGATTCAAGTCTTTTGGGATGTTACGCCATGTTGGCTGGCAAATATTTGCCAATCATGGTGGAACATTGCAGAAGACAAGTCTCAATTTAATGTGTGTGATTTGTAAAATACGGCGGTGCATTGCCAATTTATAGACTTTAAAAAAAACCTGTGTTTGTGTTAAAAGGAAAGTTTTGTACAATATTGTCATTGAGTTTGGTATACCAGTGAAACAGGTTAACTAAAATGTGTTCCAGTGAAACCCATAGTAAGGTCTGGAGATGTGAAGATTTGTCTAATATATTTCCTACTGACAATGGCTGCAACTAGGACCCGCTTTATTGCCATTGCTTTTAAGGTTTGTTTTAGGATGTGCCATTAAGAAAGTCCGAAAAAAAAACAGGAGGGACTGAACCTGACCAGACTCTGAAGCTGTTCTTGCTGTCGGTTCACTGCCCGAGTGCACATCCCAGACAGATCCTCTGTCCGTGCCCTCTCTCTATCTGTGCACATGCTCAAAAACAAAGACTTTGATTAGTGCTCTGTTGTTTGTGGCTGTTGAGAAGGTTTACCGAATTTCTGGTTTAACATTTTTACATTGTTTGCTGCACTCAACTCCGGGACAGTATCAACACAGAATGTTGAAGCTGCAGTTGGTTGCCTCCCCCACCACCACTAGTCTAATCTTCATTGAACACCTCCCTCATGTCAACACAGATATGAAACTGATAATGCAAAAGGAGAGGGGGAACAGTCGTCAAAATACATGTGGAGTAATTTACACAGAGGGGAAGTAGTTGCTAGACAGATGTGTAGGGACAAAGCTACCTATCTCTTCACTGACCCAACTTCATAGACATATTGCATTGTAATATATTTTATTGAAGAGTATTGATATAGTATAGTATAGTATAGTATAGTATAGTATAGTATAGTATAGTATAGTATAGTATAGTATAGTTTTGATTTTAATTCAGTTATTTTATTTTTGTTTCCAGATAAAAATCAAAGTGCAAATGTGGCTTCAAAACTGAAGCTTCTAAATATAAATGCAGCTGCACAATTAACAATCCCAGGATATAAAGGTTAGTTAAAAGAAAGTCACCTTTCTTGTGTGAGTAAAAAAGTTGGTTTGGCATACATGGGCCAGTAGATTTTTTCACAGCTGTAAATTACCAGCTTGTAACCTGAATTGCAGATTCCATAGGCTTAAGCCAGGCCTTAGGCTGTCATGTGGAAGGATGTGGTAGATACAGAGGTTTATAAAATCTTCATTTTGTCATGTCAATGAGTAGGAGCTCACTGTGTTGTTATTTTGGTCTTAGTTGATGAACACATTAAATGTGTCACATGGTCTGCTGGAATGTGACGCCATGTTCCTTTACCCTGAAGATGAAGGCTGTATATTTTGCTGATGTTTTACCCTAGGATACTGTGAAATTGAGCCCTTTAGATTCAGTGTCTGACATTACAACCCTGCATTGTTTTGGTGTGAATTCTTATTTTCAGGTCCAGTACTGCCATCAGATTCAGATGTCCACAGTGTTCCACTTGTTCGGTCTAGGGAAAAGCAACTTCTTGTTGCCTCCATCTTGGATTCGTTCTCAAACCTCCTTCCTTCAGCAACATATCTTCGAAGCAATATAAATACTGGAATGGGATTCCTTCTAGGTGATTTTTTAACTTGAGATCCGTAAATACACAGTACTGCACTCACCTGCTGAGATTGTATGAACTTATACAGAACTTGAAAATTCTGTGGCATGGAAGCTTAAGGACCAGGGGCACAGGATGCGTTTTGTCCAGATGTGAAAATTTTGGAAGTAAATCATGGTTAAAAGGAGATAACTGGCATCAATAAACAATATAACATTATGCAGAGTAGAATTTAAGAATATGGTAACAAAGAATTAAAAAATGACTATCTACATGATTTTGTTTTTGTGCCAGTTCCATGAGAACTTGGTCCCTGCATGCAGTATTTATACATGGGTGGCAGCTGTGTGTTTGAAACTGAGCCATCCAAGGACAGATGTAACATAATTCACTGTTTTACCATAACACAGCTCAGACTTAGGGAAGAAGGCAGAAAGGTACAAAAGAATAACATGAAGGCGGAAAGAGGCTGAAAGATGATGAGATGTCATGACTTCAACAGGCCTTGTCATGTGGTGGGTAAAATTATGAAACAACTAAAATTCTGTCAACAGATGGTGAATGTATGTTGGATTCCAAATGCAATCCTTTGCCTGTTACTGGTGAAGCAGCAAAGCCTAGTAAAGTTGACAGTCAGAGAAGGCCTACCACACCTGTTGACAGGAAGTTGGCAGAAACATCCCAGGTGCCAGGAAGTCAGTGCACAGGTCGTGCTGTCCAAAAAGGAATCAAGTATGTGTTGCGATTTCAGATTTTCATGGCAGTGAAGATGTACATTATGCTCTGAGTTATGTCATTACTTAGACTGGTGTGTAGGTACTGACAGTTCAGAGGAAGGGACACCTTGCATGTTCAGGGTGCACAGAAGCTGGAGACAGTGTGTTCCTCCAACCTGTTGTTGCCACCCTACTGGATTGCAGGGTGTCATATACCAGAGCACCATTATGTGAACTGTAGATGTGTTATTTTTCTGTGAGCTAATGTAAGGTATTTTCTATGCAAGGAAATTTCCTACGCCTGATTTTATGTTAAATGTTTGGTTATAGTAAAGAATAAGACATGAAAAGTCTTCTGTGTTGAATGCCTTATATAGTGCTGTACCGTGATTATCATATTTAAGAAATCCAAGGTTCAGTCTCCAAGTTCATCCATGTTGACTCTGGCTCACTTAGTTTTTGAGGTTTCAAAGCAGGCCATGTGTATGGTGTCTCTGTTGCCTTCTTGAAGTTAGCAGCAACAGTTGAGATATTAACATGTAGAATTTAAAACATAAGTTGTCTGTATCATGTCAATGTATGCTGGAGTGGAAGGTATGGATTGTTTTTCGGAAACCCAAGTAAGCGTCACTTCACACTGTTTTACCAAAACCTAAGTAAGTGTCACTTTGCAGTAAATGCAGTTTGACTTTATTCTCTCTAGGTGTGATATCACAATAATAGTATGTTAAATGATTCCAGAATTGGTATTTTGGCATGGGACTACCGAGACATGTGTCGTGGCTGCCCTGAACCAAGTGGTGTGGCAGTACTGTGTATGAAGCTGCTCGAACAAGCTGGTTACAAAGTGTTGTCCATCCCACATACCAAGTACAATCCTCGAGACAGGTTGGTCCATAGGGTGCAGTATCTGAACCATCATTTGAAGTCACTAGTCAGTGGTTCCTAGGTCTTTTAACATGATAAATTGTGTTGCAGTGCTAATTAGATACAAGAATTAATTTGCCAACACATGGTCAGCAGACAGCTGGTTCTTAATGGTGTACAAGTTTTAAACCATTCAATGGACACTTAAAAAATGCAGATATCCACAGTATTTGTACTGTACACCACTTGGAAATTTGGTATGTGATCATGCAGAGTACAGGTGTCCCTCCCAACTTACACAAATTTCATGTTAATGTGATTCATGTCAACTTCTTTAATGTTTTTCATTAATAATGTCTAAAAAATAATTACATTATTTGACTGAAACAAAGACATCGGGAATGTTAAGTGGCTAAAATGACTGGTATTAAATTTAATTGAATATTGTATTTTTTGATGAGAATTAAAGGCAGTGTAATCAATTAGTAACAAAATTGAGCAAATGTTTTGAGTTACGCTACATCTGTTGGGAGCACAACTGTCATCTAGTCTGGATATGTCTGTGTTGCACTACAATAAGACAGCTTTAAAGACAGTTCGTCACCTACTGTGTAGTAGGCCTGGTAATGCAGTCACATGTGTGACCACTGTAACACACGTACAAGCTAACTGGTTAGTGAATTAAACAGATTCATTTTTTACCATTATGGTTATTGGAATGATACTAACATTTTTCTGCTTCAAATAGTGCTGCAGTTTCATAAACACATAACTTTATGAATATTATAGTCTGTTAGAATGTGATGGCATGACGTTTGGTAGATGACTACAGATGTACAGAGGAGTCTGCTGCATCCCACAAGATGGCACCTTTGCTGTTTGTTGCCTTGTGATTCGCAGCTCTCATTGTTCATAACTGCAGGTACAGACTAAGGGAAAACTGCTGTAGGGCCGTGCCATGGCTCAGGCGGTTAGTCGCCGGCCTCCCACCACAGAGGCCCGGGTTCGATCCTGGGTCAGTCCATGTGGGATTTGTGGTGGACAAAGTGGAATTGGGGCAGGTTTTCCCGGAGTACTTTGGTTTTCCCCTGTCAGTATCATTCCACTGGTGCTCCATTACTAGGAAGAGGACAAAAAAAGGGAAAAGTGTGTTCCCTCATTTGATCAAAGGCCCTGCAGTAATAAGTCACATTTAATAACAGGTTAAATTGTAACAAAATTGCAACCACTTCTGATGTGCATGTTGTAAATAAAGGTATTTTAGTTTGTGCCAGCAGACCACACCTTATGTGGTGAGCTAAGCTTGGGTTGGTGCAGTGGCTGCTAAGGCTGTAAGTACAAACTGAAGTGACAGCATGCCAATAGAATGTGACTGGTCATGATGCTGCAAGGGCAGGCCCTGGGCTTTCCTCAACTCGCCTGTGCACTCCTCCATTATTGCCAGTCTATAGAACCTACACTGAGTAAACTGAATAAGCTGGTAACGTGTCTGACTTCCATTCACGAGGCCCGCTGTTTGAATCTTGGCTGTGACCCTAACTGTTTGGTTGAGGCTTTTCATGGTTGTCCTCAGTTTTTCGAGGCAACTTCCTGTATTCCATTTCATTATTCATGAGCGATCCTACTATTTGACAGTATATAGTGTGGGTTACTAACAGCTTTGTTGAATAATGTGTAAACCAGCAATGTCTATACAAAAATGCTTTGATTTTGACAGATTTGTTGAATGTTTGTTTAGCAGGTGTTATTTGAGTCTTTCTGTGGGTGTCTAAAGCCACTTGATTTTGTAAACAAAAAACAACTGAAGTGCCTGCTCTGTGGCCATGCAGTATAATTCCCCGCCTTAGACGTCCTGGCTGTGCAACTGCTGTAAACAATATATTCAGACATAATGTTGCAGTAAGTGTTGGTGAGGGAACTGATATTAGATCATAATGAATGTAATCAGCATCAGATGGCTTTGTAGTGTATTTTATTTTGAATATAAACAATGTTTTATGGTTCAGCTCATGCAGTGTACTTTACTACTTTGACCTAGAAATTCATATAACAGTTGTTTGTTGGCCAGGTGTTGAATTTGTATAATATGTGCTAATTGTGCATTAAAGAAGTATTTTTTGTATTTATCTGTTGTAGATAAGTACTTAAAATAAAGAAAACAGGAATAAAATGTGTGGTTTCTTCACATTATCTGCAACCACTTACACCCAAGTGACATTAACATTTTGTTCATATCATAAATAAATTGGAGAGCTTGGAAAGGAGATGTCAGTGTCATCTGTGTGCATGTGTCACCTGTGCGCACAGCATGTTTCCTTGGGGGGAGGGGAACCTGATGCTAAGTCTATATATAACTTATGTTTGATTTTAAAATTTACGTTATAAAAATCATGTTGTAAATACAATATAATGCTGCTTGCAACTGCGTTTGTATACATACAAATATAACTACAGGTTCCATGACTCACGGTGTCCTATCTTCATGTTTTTTTTTTAATTTTATTTTATTTTCCAAAATTCTAATGTACTAGTCATCAGCCAATTTCAGTGGATGATTGTGGCTGAAGGGGAAATCACATAAGACTTTTTATATAATATCTACAAAGTCTGTGTTTTTTAAATTTTGGTTTTGTGGCGTTGGGGGTGCTGCACTCCAGTAGCCCCCCGTTGGGTGCGCCCTTGGTGTGTGTGTGTGTGTGTGTGTGCGCGTGCGCGCGCGTGCGTGCATACGCATGCGTGCGTGTGTATGTGTGTCTTATACTCTGACTTCTCACACATTCTGCTTGCTGGGGTCTTTATGTATGAGTGTAATGTTTCTCTCATCAAAATCTCCAGACAGACAGACAGCACAGAACTAGGGTGTAGCCACTAATGCAGCCAGGTTAAATTTTTGAGGTTGTGTAAGTGATAACAGTAAACAGATAGTCATAAGATATTCATAATGTAAAATTAATGGAATTATTGTAAGTGTGTAAATTTGAGGTTTCAGGGTGGTGAATATGGACTGCATTAATTGTCTCAGAATAGGCAGAGGTGATGGTCTGTTGTGAACGTGTTAATGAACCTTAGGGTTCTGTAGAATGCAGTAAATATCTTGAATACCTACGAACTCTTAGCCTGTCCAAAAGATCTCTGCTGTATGGGGTTAGTTATGATTAACTACCTGTAATAATATAAATCTGAGCTATAAATAAGCCAGGAACTGTAATTAATTATTGCAAACCCTATAGAGTAAAATAGGGTTTATTTGTTACGCAATATGGCTCATTTAAAATATGGCGCCCTTGTGTTCAGTGGTCCGTCACGCGACGAACAGAATCTAGAGGTTGTACAGTGCTGCACTCAACACTCGAGATTTGGTACTTATATCGCAGTTTGTTCCCGCCTAAAATGAAAGTGTAATAGTTGTGTATGTTGTGAGAAATTCTTTGTACTTTGTTCTGGTGGCAAGATGCGAATCCATTACCTTGAAAGGTAAGAGGAGATTACAGTACTGTTCATGTTTGTTGACATGTGTGAAAATTTTTGTTCATTAATTATTTCATGTAATCTTCCGGGCCAAACGGGTTGCGTAAAGTTAGGGTTTATGAACTTCAACGTGTGGTTTTAATGATTTATGTTTTGTTGTAATATGCGAACAACCTTTTATCTTACTGTGTTCCACAAATATTTATTATGACCTACGCGTTTCGGTGCCTATGTTCGCGTCATCGTCAGTTTAAACTGTGCTAAGCTAGGTTAGGTTTGGTTCCTTGGCATGATGTGCACAGTCAGTAGGTGTTTCGGTGATGGGGATGTCCCGCGTAGGCCTACGTAATCTGAGTGTCATCGCCGCTATCATCTTTACATCCTACCTCGAGTTCTTCAAAACATAACTGTCTAATATCTGCACTTTGGAGCCCACGAATTTTCCATTGTGCAATACCCGCACTGAGAGTATAAAGCATAACTCTGAGGTCGTATTTGTACGTTTACACATTTGAACTCCAAAAGTTATTTCCTTATTCAAATTAGATTTAGTGTCGCGATAGGTGTTACGAAGGCTGTTGAATTTTGGTCTGTGTCATACTTATATACATGAACCCAAGTAAAATTTTATTTCTTTGCAAGAGTAGAATTGCAGTGTGTATGAAATTTTAGATTTTATTGATTGATTGATTTTTATTGGGCTAATTTATCATACATATGACAATAGACACCTTGACATCTAGCAGTATAAATTTAAATATATACAATTCACTTATCATTTAAAGATCACTTAGATTAGCTCTCATTATAATATTACAAAGGGTAAACCACGTGTTTATAGACAAAACACTAGACATTATAAATTACAAAGTGACAAATTCCTCCACTGAGTGAAAGTTTAAAACATATATACTTAAAACTAGATAAAATAATAGACATTATAACTTACAAAGTGACAAATTCCTCCACTGAGTAAAAGTTTAAAACATATATACTTAAAACTAGATAAAATAGTAGACATTATAACTTACAAAGTGACAAATTCCTCCACTGAGTAAAAAGCATGATACAAAAGAAACGATTTAAACTCTTTCTCAAACGGCCTTATAGTTATCTATTCCTGTATGTAATCAGGTGTCTTATTATACAGTTTAGTTCCCACGTTTATTACGCTCTCTTTGTATAAGTCAGTTTTATATGATTGGACCTGGATATCCGTCTTCCTTCGCGTATTATGCTTAAGAACATTAGTGTTAAAGTTCAGAGAATGACAGTATTTTTTTATGAAACATGTTATCTCCAATATATATAGAGAAGCCATGAGAATTTTAATTTCTTTAAATAACTGCATGCAAAACGTTCTTGACCTAACTCCAATTATTGATCTTATCACCCTTTTTGTATTCGAAATACAATTTTATTTCAATCATCCCCCTTTCCCCTGAAAAATACTATTCCAAACCATAATAGCGACTGGAACTTTGAAAAGTAAATATTACATATCATATATGGACTCATAATCTCCTTTAGAGACTTAGTCATAAAGGATGTCTTACTCAGTTTATTCGCTAATGAGTGTACATGGGTGTTCCACTTCAGTGTGTCCATAATATAGACTCCCAAGAATTTAGTCTCAGCTGTATAAATGAAATTCATTTTACTACAAGTAACTTGAGGTCTGGCTGGACACTTTTTTTGTCGACTATGAAATGACATAACCACTATTTTACATACATTTATTATAAGATAATTTCTATGAAACTAAGCATCTAACATTATAGTTGGCTGATCTACCTTGTTTTGAAGAGCACCTGCATCAATGTCAGTGATTGGCACATTAATATCATCAGCAAACATAACCAAATTTGCTCCATGAATGTTCACGGGAAGGTCATTTATGTACAATAAGAACAATAAAGGACAAGGTACTGACCCTTGTGGTACACCTTGTCTTAAGTTTGTATGAGAGGGCCTGTACCTGTTTACTGTAATATTTCTAGCATCGTTCTGATTTATCTCTGTATATTGCCTTCGATTTGCCAAATAAAGTTGAAAACAGGAGTTCATACTGCCCTTATTCCATAAAAATATAATTTCTCTAGTAATATCGTATGATTTAATACATCGTAGGTTTTAGTTAGATAAAAAAATATTCCAATCGTATGGAGTCCTTTATTCAGAGCCTCTTGTATTCTTTCTATAAATGACTGAATTGCTGTTTCAATACGTTTCCCTTTCCTAAAACCATTTGGAGCTTCTGTAAATATTCTATTATTAGATAAAAATTGTATCAACATATTATACATTAACTTTTCCAATAATTTTGAAAAAATAGATGATACTGATATTGGTCTGTAGTTCTGAATGTCATACCTATCTCCCTTTTTATAGAGAGGCTTCACTTTTGCTATTTGCCACTCATCGGGGAATACACCAGCATTTAAAGATGCATTATAAATATGTGTTAGTGATTTTTTAACCAATTGTGTACATTGTTTGACGATAAATTCAGGTGTATCATCATAGCCAGCAGAATGTTTGCCTTTTCAGCCCTTAGTGAGACTTTCCACGTCTTCAGTTACTGGATGCATGAATATTGTATTTGAACAGTGACTTGTCTTACATTGTGAATTTTTATAGGTTCCTACATTATTCTTTTATTTTACAAGTTCTTCTGCATTACTTATAAAGTGTGAGTTTAGTTTTTCAGCAACCTCAGTGGGACTGGTAATAATACTGTTTCCTTTCGTCAGTTCTAACCTATGATCATTTAATGGAACTTTACCGATTTCTCCATTAATTAACTGTCATATGGCTTTTGCTTTGTTTGTTGCTTCTAAAATATACCTATCATTGTCTCTTTTTTTTCACTTGTCTTAATACTCTTTTATATATTTCTTGATATAATCTAGATCCTCCTTCATAAGAGTAAAATTTCTTTTCAGACTGTTTAAAACTTGCATTCTTTTGCTTGAGGCTAATAATCCATTAGAGAAACATCTTTTTTAAATTAATTCCCTTGATCTTACCCACGTATGTGGGAATGTTATATTAAAATAATACAGAAAGATATCCACAAACGCTTATAAGGAAGAGTTTACTTCCAAGTCATTAAATGCTTCATACCCTGATTCCTTCAATAATAAATTTTTTAATTCTTCAATAGTATTTTTCGTAAACTGGCTTCTCATAACTATGTTACATCTCGTATTACTTACACCACTTTTAATTCTTAATATCTGAGCAAGGTGGTATGAAAATCCCAAATCCTCAACAGTAGCTATTAGTTCTTGGTTATCTTTATTTATTATAATAACATCTATCAAAAATTTAGAAGAACTTGTAACTGTTGTTGGGGATCTTACTGTGTTTATAAGATCGTGACACTCTAGTAGACTGTGAACTTCTTGTAACCTTATATTATCCTGTATAAAATTAATGTTCCAATCACCACATAAGAGTATCTCTCCGGGGGCGGGGCGCCCCAGATTGCACTGACTGAATTACCATTTCCAAATTTCTTAAAAATATCCAAAAATTACCATTAGGTGACTATAAATACATCCAATAATGTATTTAAAGTCCACTAATTCAGTCACTGATGCTTCAAAATCCTTTTTCACACTAATACCCTGAAAAGTCTAATTCATTGGTAGTAATGTGTTTTTTACGTATATACAGGATCCACCATGATCATAATTCTTTCTGCTAACGTAACTACCCAACTGATACTGGTCTACCTTTATAACCTTTAAATAATCCTCCATCAGCCACTGTTCCATAAAATATAACACATGTAAACGTTTTAGATTAGAATTTAATAAAAGATCTAATTCAGCTACTTTGTTATTAATCATAATAAATATTATTACTCTGCACATTATGGTGAAAAACTGATAAAATTGATTTATTAGTAGCACTTTCATTTCTACAGACAGACAGACATACATAGATACATACATACATACATACATACATACATACATACACACACACACACACACACACACACACACACACACACACACACATACACACATACATACATTCGTTCGTTCATTCATTCATTCATTCATTCATTCATTCATTCATACACACACACACACACACACACACACACATATATATATATATATATATATTCCATGGATCCATAGTTTTGTTGCAAGACAACAGGATGTGGCATAAGTCATAAACATACAAAAATGTACATTGCAAAATACTTTAAACATTTTATGTGCAGTCTTAGAGGTCATTATTACAGTTTATCTGTACACGTAAGAAATGCACCTACAGAGTAAAAGCAGTGTGCATTTCCTTTTCTACCCTGTTATCTTCCTGTCGATGCCTGTCCACAAAAAGTCATTATTTCTAGTTACATGCAGTCTGCTGAATCTTCTGGCATTCTCTTGCTCACTACAAATAAGTTCATTTCACTGTGACAATTCTGATGGCAGCCTTCTGCATCTGGAATATCTGTTGCACATAATTTGTTGCTGTCCTCACTTTCTTCACCTTCTAGATGAATACCTGCCTTCCGCTGTGATGCATGCTGTTCCGGCAGATCACGCACTTTATCATTGTTCCATTGCGCACTGAGCTGCCCCCGCAATATACCGTTTATCGTCGAAACTATTTTCATTGACGTTGTTTCTTCACCTCTTGTGTTCATATGTTTTCCATGTTTCCTGTAACGGTCTCTCTCAGTGACTACATTTAACATCCCCACATTTTCAGACCTCCTCATCCTATGCCATAACCTCGTATTAGATGTCTCCACTTCAGTATTTACACGTGAACTCCTTGTGTGTGCTGAAGTAACAGCATCAAGTTCTGTGAGGAGCCATAAATAACGCATTGCCGGTACGCTTTTTATTATCGACAGTGACGTCATATCATATACAGTTGTTTTTGTAGATTAGTTACGAGTTTGAATTCTTTAGAAAATCTTTTGAAACGCCATTCACGGTCAGCTTCTTGTGCGTGTAACCTCTCTGAATGTTATTTTTGAAGGCAACTTGCGCGAGCCGCGTTGTGGCCACCCTGTTATATCCTTTTATTCTGTCAGTGGTAGGGTGACTGGGGAAAGATGAATTAGAAAGGATCTGGAAGAAACTCGTCGTAGACTATTCGATGTACTCTTCCGGTGCATGCCCGAAGGGGCTGAGGAATACCAAGAAGTCATCATAGGACACGAATCCATAGTTCGCCGTGCAGCGGACAATTAGTAACATGAAAATAAATACTATCATTTATACACGTAAAGGTTATGACAAAATGGCAGGAAGTTGTGCGAATAAACAAAGTGTTCTTAAAACCTGTATGTGTACAACTGATGGTATCTGTTCATATACTGTGGATCATGCTAGTCAAGTGTCCTGGCCGGTATTTGAAAGGGCTCCTGCCGACTGTAAGTCCAGAGCATTAGCATTACACCAGCCTTCCTGGTGTACAGTTCCTAAATGTACCTACTGCCCTGCATCTTCAGAAAACAGGCCATTCGTTCAAATGTGTTGGAGCAGGAACCCGTTGACAGTGGGCTAGCAAACCGCAGGAGACGGGGTGAGCGCTGTTGATCAGCGGAATGAAAGCCAAATTCCGCCTCAAACATGACGTTAGTATAACACCTTTTAAGCCCCAGTGGTTACTATACTTACCACCAGGTTTAACAGTCAACAATTCTACGTTCTGCCCACAGAGTGTACTATTCCAATTTTTCTTCAGTCAATCACAACTTCTTCCTTTTTAATATTATTATATAGCTACATGTTTCGGCCTATGAGTGGCCATCATCAGGCATAAAATACAGAATGTAAAGGAAAGGTGTCAGGTTGAGTCCTCCCCGTTTTACATGAAAGTGAGTAGTTACAGAGTTTTTGCAAGTATGTGTAAATTATACAACAGAAGCTGCACAGCGTCTGTTATTCCCTATATGGGAATAACATAGTATACTGTACAAAAACACTAATCACCAACAAACGCACAGATTCTTATCATCAATCGTAACACACTCCTACATGTTTCGACCCTGCTGGGTCATCTTCAGGGAGAACGTTTTGTTACCGTTACACTAAGGTTGCAGTTTACAGTTGAGTGAGAATGTGCTGTTGACTGTGTACTGGAGGCGCGAACTCTCTGCGGTCCGGGTCTGCAGGTCGGGACCGCAGAGAGTTCACGCCTCCAAAAACAATGCAGTACACAGTCAACAGCACATTCTCACTCAACTGTAAAGTGCAACCTTAGTGTAACGATAACAAAAAGTTCTCCCTGAAGATGACCCAGCAGAGTCGAAATATGTAGGAGTGTGTTACAATCGATGATAACACTCTCTTTGTGCATTTGTTGCTGATTAGCGTTTTTGTATAACATAGCGCACGGACATGGAACACATTAAAAATAGTATACTGTGTGCAGTCTTTATTTGTACTTCTTAGAGCCGAATTACTATGTGTGAAGGCAGCTTTTCTTCTCGCTAAAACTCATTAAGTCCATCTAAAATTTGCATTAAAATATTATAAAAATATTAAAACACTTAACAACCAAAGGTGGAGTAGCGGACCACTCTTTCTTTTGTACAGCATGTGTGTAACAGCTTTACTGTTGAGGGTGTATTTTATACCTGATGATGTCCACGCATAGGCCGAAATAGGTAGCTATATAATAATATTAAAAAGGAAGTTGTGATTTACTGAAAAAAAAATTGGAGTAGTATTGTACAAACACAACGGGATGGGACGTCTGAAAATTGTCACAGAACGTAGTTGTGTGTTTTGTGTGGATCTCAGAACAAACAGCGATTATTTCCCTATACAGCATTAACTGACTGGTTTTTATAACCGAGACGGCGTGTGTTTACTGCGCCGTACGAACTCGGTATTTAAATATAATTCAGGTTAATCTTAGTCTTTGCAGGGAACGTTTCATATTTGAAAGAGGGAATTCTGTTTATTCTCTGAGTTGTCATTCCGTACCCAATTCAGAGCCACGCGAAAATTACAAACCGGTAGGCTTCATTTTTATTTTCTGACTAACAACATGGAACAAAGTGCTTCTTGAAAAACAGTTAGTTTTCCACATAGTCAGGAACTTCCATGCATTTTATGCAATGCGAAGGTTCGCTGCCGTATTCCCAGCATCCCCCACTTGTCCCCATCCTCAGCCAGATTAGTTCAGCCCATTCTCTCCCATCCTGTTTCTTCAATATAAATTTTATTATTGTCGTCCCCTGTACGCCTGAGTCCTTCAAGCGGTCTTTTTCCTTCGGACTTCGCCACTCGTTTTACTCTGTAGATGAAATTTTTGTGTGTAAAGATGATCTCTAAAACTGTTTTAAAATGTTGTAGTATCTTACATTATAAATATTCTGTATGTTTTATGTATGTGAGACTCGTTCCACGTCTTATTGTCTTTGTGACACACTTAAGGATCCATGGAATGTATGTGTGTGTGTGTATGTATGTATGTATGTATGTACTTTGCATGGACTCCTCGTCTCCGCCACACGTGATACGTGCCCCAACCCATATCACCCCCTTGATTTGATCACCCGAATGATACTTGCTGAGGAGCACAAATCGTGGACGTCCTTATTACGTAATTTTCTCCGCCCTCTTGTTACGACCGCCCTCACAGCATGAGAAGCGCTACTGTCCTAATTCTATGGCGGACAATAAGTGCGGTATGTGCCAGGTGACGTGAGTCCAAGAATCTGAAGCATGAACAAAAAGGCGGAGGCAGCAACAAATAGCTATCGACATCGGCGTATTTGCTGGCGCATGTGCTCTTTGACGTTCAAGTTGCAAGTTTCCGTTCGAAATTACAGCCCGCCCTCCTACATGTTGTTCATTATTCACGCGAGGCAACGTTAACGCTTTTATTGGGCGGGATTTCTTTTCTCGCGGTACAGCAGTTAGCCGTATTTCATCTCACACTGACAGGTCTCATCTTCTGAGCAGGCGACATCACTCCTTTTTACCGACACGCCTGTGAATTTCTCTTGATAAAACTAGGTTCGTGACTGCGTCAGGCTGTCAACAAGGTGTCATTATTTTTTGCACTAGTGTTTACACCCTTCCACCCAGTCTCCAGAAGCTATTGGCACCTTCTTTGCTTTGTTTCCATTGTCCATTGTTTACCGGGGTATAAAAGGCGCCACGTCCGCAGAGAAGGCGGAGAAGTTTTCCAGAGCCACAGTTTAAAAACAGCCGCCAAAATTCCGAAAATGGTAAGTAGCTAGCTGCATGAGGCATTTGTTTACCTGAACACCTGTGTGTTAAGTGATAAGATGTGTGAAGCATTACCGTCTTTACATTGATTGCACCTGGGGCCATATATGTGTTTAGGACATGCGGTTGGTTAGATACAGGACAGTGGTGACTGACAGTGTAATGTGCGTGTTTATGTGTTTTGTGTGATTCTGAGAATGACTAGTAACGAATCTGTTCATCAGCCTGTTGAGACTGAAGTCTGGTCTAAATTATATACAAAGATTCAGTTCGCACCTCGCAGCGAACACAGCCTGTGTTCATTACACATAGCAGTCGGTTAATGCTGTACAGGGAAGTATTCGGTATGTAACATCAGAAAGATACAGTTTACATGCAGCGTTTGTTAATTTTCCGGCACGTGATCCTCGTAGTGTGAAGTGGGTTATAAAACCTTAACCGATTGGTCTTTGTATTGTGACGCAGTGTGTCTTCTGTGAGGTAGGAACAAAGTTTTTAGTTGTTGTTTACATGAACTTCAGGTGTCAGTGTATGAAATTAACACCAATGCGGGATTATTTTGAGAAAATAAGAATGAAAACTAAGTATTCGATGTGTTTACATTTTCCGTAGTTTGCATCGCAAGAAGGTTCTGTGCAGAACTGGTGGAACGATAAGTGCTCAGCGTGGACTCGAACCCAGTGCCGCTTGTCCAACACTATCCGAGGCTCGCTGTGAGAAGCCAGTAGCTCACCACGTCGTCTGTGACGCGTTCTTAAGTAGCGTAATTAACTGTTTTGGACAAATTGCCTTAGGCTACGTGATGTACGCAGTACCTGACAGCGGTTTAGGCTACAGGTTGGCCAACCGGGGAACCGGGGGTTTGATTCCCTGCAGGACAAATTGTTGTCCTGGCCACAGCATTCAGACCGGCTGCTGGCCTCTCCCAGCCAGGTGTCCTCTCCCCTGGGGTAAAGCGGGCGGGGCGTGAAGCTAACCGCTGGCCCCAGTATAGTGAAAATTCAAGAATACGTGGAGCTGTACATCCACTTTTTCATACGTTGCGTGATGGCGTGCTTAATTAAGCCTAGGCACAACTGTACTTTCCGAGTCTGGGTAGTTCAATTGGTATTGTGACCGGGCCACAGGCTGGACGACTGTTGAGTCGGGTTCATATCCCGGCGTAGGAAAAGAGATTGTCCTATTCTCCAAGGCGTCCAGACTGATTCTCAGCTCTCCCCCCCCCCCCCCCCACGCTTTTGTGCAGTCGGTACCGGCGGTTGTGTGCCCGGGGGTAGCGGCCTGGGAGTCTTTAAATAGTGCCGAGCTTGCGAATGCATGGAGGTGTGCCACCACACCATATACGCCTTTACGTTATTGTGGTTAATGAAACGCTTGGATAACTTTATATTTATGTTGTAACTTTACTTTGTTGTCTTTAATAATGATTCTTTAATCGCATGAAGGAAGTAATGGACTCAAACTGCCCACTTTACACTGCAGGACGTCTGACGCTCCATGCCTCGTGTTTACATGTATTGATTTATGTGTAACCGGGTAAAAGCCGTGTGCCACGTTTCTGAAATTTTTATAATATTTTAGACAGCACAGTGCGCACAAACTGAAGGTCCAACCCGCATTTCGTCTATCAGAAGGTCAGATAAATAACAACTGTGCTCTCAGGCGGGGGGGGGGGGGCATTTTCCTTCTGCAGTTATAAAATTCTGTATATTTATTTTTTATGTTATGTCATTCGTACCGTGCGTATTGTTTCAATGTTGTTGACGTATTGATCATTAAAAGGCGATTGTAAGTATGGCCACTAAGTGATGTGGGTTGGCGACACAGGGTGGACGGCTGAAGCTTATATCCGTAAAAAGGAATAGGATGATGTTTCCGAGGAAGAAGCCACGTAGAAAAGCCTAGAGGTAGATGGGAGAAGGTTGTCTGAAGGATTCCTTAGGTTTTCTCCAGATATGGAGCTGGAAGGCGGTAGCAAGGAGGAGAGAAGGTTTGAGGAAGGAGATCGGGGAGGCCATGGCCCGAAAACGAGCCGAAACACCATAGATATTTACGTGATATAATTACTCCTAAAGGGATATTGGAATATTTTGAAATATTTATTCAGAATAGGCATCATCAGGTCTGTAGTTCATAAGTAGGTCAAAGAAACCGACGTGTAGGGGTGAATCCTTAAAGTACAAAACGTCACCCTGTACTGCTCAAGTTATGAATTAAAGAGAAAAGAAAGGCATGCTTTTTTTCCCACGTTGCTGAAAAGACGTGACCCAAATACATGTATTATGTTGGTTGTGGGAGGCTCTGAGGGACTCAAAATGTTATGCAGCAGGGAAGAGCAGTGTTCATGTCTCGCAGTGCCGTCGGCACACGCGAGGCTGTTGCACGGTGGTTTCATTCGCTCACGGATTATCTCTGCAGACGTTTGGGCGTTTGTTTTTGTAGCAACACGTGGGGCGATCCATCATGGAGTCAATCACGAAAATGAAATCGGTGAGTCAGAACTTAACATTCCGTTAACGTGTCCTGAAAAAGTGTGACTTTATGAACCGTCTGTGTGCGCGTTTTATGTGGCCTAACGCAAGGGTGTACAGATTCTCCAAAAATCTTGGCGCAAACTCAAAATTCTAGACGCCAGAAGGGCGACATGAAGCAAGTTCCACATTGCGGACCAACAAACACACATTAGGCGCCATCTTACAAAGTGTATTCTCCTGGGATTTGTGCACCCCTGACTGAAAGGATATTATGTAATGAAGTGGATTTTTCAAAGAGTACAAGCCACTAGCTTCAAACACCACGTCGGATAACACTGGCCGTGTGCAAGTGGCAAAGTGCAACTTCTGTCATCTTGGTCCAGTTGTGTCTGGAAATTTGTTCAAACAGTACCGACAGTCGCTTGTTTTCGGGAAGGTGTCGGTTCGAATCTCTGCCCGGACACCGATTAAAGTGAGGTTTTGTGTGGTTTTCCTCAGCTCCTCCAGTCAAATGCCGGTATATTGCGTCAAATTACAACATGACCGATCTCATCTACATTTTTTCCAGTTTGTCATTCACCAGTCGTCCTGCAGTTTGACGCCGTGTATGCTGAGATACTGACAGCGTCGTTAAATAAACAACACATAAATAGCTGTGCCTGTGTTGTACTGCCAGAACACAGAGGTGTATGGTCTATGCGAATCTTATTCGAGTAACGTGTGTCAGCCCTGAAGATGGAGGCAGTAGTTTTCTCCTGAACGTTGGTATCCATAAGAAGATACGACGTCTAATGTCAGAAGGTCGCTGCCATGCGGACCTCAGAACGCATACAATTAAGACAAGGTGAATGGAGATGCGGCCAAAGGCTTTGTATCACTGAAATTATACTGACGCAAGCAGCAATATTGATTCTATGACAGTTCGCGTGTTGGAAGGGTTCTTAACAGTACACACTGACGTCAGCAACGCGATACTGCAATTAGTTACGGACGTGGTCCGTGTTCACTTCTTTATTGTTTAGATTGTACCGGCTCTCTGACAGAAACTCGTTACTGACAGTGTGACAGAAACACGTTACTGGCACTCTGACAAACACGTTACTGGCACTTACAGAAACATGTTACTGGCACTTTGACAGAAACGCGTTGCTGGCACTTTGACAGAAACGCGTTGCTGGCACTTTGACAGAAACGCGTTGCTGGCGCTTTAACGGAAATACGTTACTGGCACTTACAGAAACACGTTACTGGCACGCCGACAGAAACGCGTTACTGGCACTCTGACAAACGCGTTAGTGGCACTCGGACAGAAACGCGTTACTGGCGCCCTGACATAAACAAGTTACTGGCAAGCCGCCAGAAACACGTTACTGGCACTCCAAACGTTCGCGTTGTACTAAAAGCAGAAACAAGTGACTGCAGGAGTAGGCGTACCTGGTCTATAGAAATGCACTAGAATAGCGCTCTGTAATGCGTACCCTAGCTTTATGTTAGGGTGACTGCTGGCCGGCAGTAAGACAAAGCCAGGAGTGCAGGTGCTGCTGTTACATTTACGAGGAGAAAGGCGCAGTGTACGAGGATGAGCCGTATGAAATATGAAGACACCTTTAAAAAGTAGCGGTAGGTCCCGTATGGCAGGTACTGTCGAAACGTCTGATTTAACTCGCCGAGAGAGTGCACAGCAACAGAACTTCTGAAACTGTTGCAAAATTAGCAATCACAAGGATTTAGGAACTGAGTAAGGCCTCTGAAGGACCTGCTGGGTGAGGGAGCCTGGAACAGGTCAACCATAACGATTTGTGCTTGTGTTTATATGTATAGTGCTGCTGCTGACCGACTGGAGTTGGTAACATGCGCCACCCTACCTCCAGTACAATTGGTATCGGGTCATTTCTGGGGGTAAAGCGGACGGAGTGTGGCGTTTACCACCCACCCTATCCAGGACCGAGGTTAAAGAAAGAATGGACTTATATCTCTGCTCTCCCGCTGTGCTTTCATGGGATATTAACCCTTTAAAGACGAAGCGTATCTGTTTTATATAAGGACTCAGTGCGTACCGCGCTGTAAACACTCTCCACTTCGGTTATAAAAACCAGTCTCTTAATGTTTTATACGGCAAAAGTTGCTGTTTGTTCTGAGATCCACACAAAACACATAAACGCAATGTGGGCACCACGTAGAATTTTTTAATGCTAAACCTGGTGGTACGTGAAGTTACCGCCAGGCTTTAAAAGGTTAAAGGGTGTACTTTACCTTTACCTTTACATGTGGGTAATACAATCTTATTAAAGGGTAAAGTTACAGAATTTCATGGAAAGACGCCTCAAATTCCATAATGGAGCCATCTGTGGACAACTGTTAACAATAGCTGTAGAACACGCCAATTTTAACGGCAGATTTAGAGTGTCGTGTCAGGAAATAAGGTACGCGCACGATATCTGGTGTTCTGCTACTTTGAAAAGGCTAAAGTAGGGGTTACGTACTGTGACAAGCTTTTAAATGTTTTATTATAGCACGTCGCGACCTGGTTTATATGAATTCGATCTATTATTCATCTAGCATGGGTTAATAAAGTATATATTTTGTGCCCTAAATACAGCCGAACCCGATTACAACGACATCGGTTTATACGACACTTCATCTATAGCGTCAGATATTCTGTGGTACCAATTAATTCCTCACTGTTAACCATAACATTATACTCCTCGGTTATAACGACACTCGTTTATAACGACACAAAATATTCAGTCCCTTTCATGACGTTATAACGGAGTTCGACTGTAGTTTATACGATGCACTTAATACACCTACGTCATGATGAACGGTGACTATGAAGAATAGTGCCTGCTGGAGTGTGACGCCGTGCAATCTGGTGCAGGTGGTGTCACATGTCAGGAGGCCGTCACACCATCTGGAGGCCGTGTTCAAGTTAAAAAAGTTTATCGTGCCTTTAGGGGACTAGAAGGAAACAAGCTGAGTTGCTGCAGAACAGTTTTGTTTCAGTCGGTATTGCAGCGCCTTCAGTCAGTATTACATTGTCGGATTTGTTAACAGAATAGCTGTGCACTGTCGCCACTAGCTAACTCAATCGAGCAGAGTCCTTCTTGAGAAGCCATAAGTTCCTCGCCTAGTCAAGCAATTTCATGCATTTTATGTAACTCGCAGGTTCATTACCGTGTTCACAACAGCCCGCCGCTGGTTCCTGTCCTGAGCCAGATCAATCCAGCCCACACCCTCCCATGTTATATCAGTTCACATCTGTTTTAATATTATCCTCTTATTTAACCCTATGTCTTCCAAGTCATTTCTTTTCTAGACGCTTTGCCACCAAAACCCTGTATGCATTTTTCTCCCCTCCCATGAGTGTCACTTATCCCACTCCTCTCAACCTCCCTGATTTGACCACTCGAATAATATTTCGCTAGGAATACCGACGTGAAGCTGATCTCCTCTCTCCTGTTGTTTCTTCCTTCTTAAACCCAGATATCTTCCATATATGTTCCTATAATTCCAGGTATCTTCCTGACCACCCTATTGTCGAACACCCTCAGCATATGTCCTTTCCTTAATGCGACAGACCAAGTTTCACGGCCCCATAAAACAACAGACAAAACAGCTGGTTTATTGTATACGAATCTTTATGGTTTTAGATATCAAACGGACTTTATGGTAGCAAGCTTCCCTGAACTTGTGACCTCCTAATTACGTGATGCTTGCGGTTTTGTTTCGTTAGTGTTTTTCCTAAACACGTGAACACTGCCACATTTCCAAAGGAGTTCTTAGCTGTATTTATGTTGTGGCTTTGTCCTGTATTCCACTGACGAGACGTGACACGTGGGAATACGAGCATATTGGAGCCGTGAATAATTTTAAGTTGGTGGCAGCACTTGTCTTGGTTGCCGGAAAAGTCATACACAAATCAATTAATCATCTTTACAGTTAATTAAGTACATGTGCTGCCATCTGTCGGCGAAACTTTCTTTTCAGTACTCGTGTAAGACCTGTAAGTCAAAAGAGTTTATTGACCTCTCTTTACGTTTAAGCGTAGGGCAAAGTTTGGAGGGGTAGCACGTATCGATACTTGTCACACAGAGGGAAATGTAGGTCACAAATGTTGTGAAGTCCCGGTGTTATGGCAACCAAGCATCGCCACAACAGCCGTGACGTGGGCTACATAGCTGTGTTTGTTTCAAATGCAGACATATAATGCAGCGTACTTTCGATTATTCAGGGTATTGGTGCGGAGGAGTGTGCACGGATAATTGAGAGACACGGATAATCCAAAGCATGTACTTCACTGAGCTAGGAACAAAAAATAAAACATTAATTTATTTATATAGATTCGAACCCGGTTATAACGACATCTGTTTATGCGACATCTCACCTATAGCGTCAGACATTCTGTAGTGCCAATTAATTCCTCACTGTTAACCATAACATTATACTACTCGGTTCAAACAACACTCGCTTATAACGACGCAAAATATTCAGCCCCTTTGATGGCTTTATAGCCGAGTTCGACTGTGCGTAATACATGCATAGCTGACGCTTTTTGTTTACGTAAATTAGTATTTTGTGAGGGGTACAGATCATGAAGCTCCCCTTTTTACACTCACAGCAAAAAATAATTCTATCACAGCACCGTCGCCAGTTGCACACGCTTGTTTTTATAACATATCAGATCTTTGTAGTGAGGTTAGTTCTTGTGCACATGCCTATAGAAATCTGTAAGCAGTTTCTGCGGTTTTAAATTCTGAGCGAACCTTTGCAACTACAGAGTGTGTATTAAGGGCGAGCGCACACCAACGCAACTTGCAGCCGCGACGCAACTTCTGCTTCCAAGAATTTCTGCCAAGCCGGGTTGAACACGTGCAATTGGATTGTGCCACGCACACCGAGCACACTGCAACTCCATTGCAACGCCACACGAGAAAACCTACGCAACTCGTCTCGCAGGCAGCTGAACGTGCCAGTCTTCTCAAGAGTTGCGTTGCACACTGGCTGTCTAGTTCCTTGCGTGTGTCATATTTCGCGTTCAGATGGCACGAAACGTCGACGAAGTTAATAACATTGCTTTTGTGCAATTAACTGAGCAGGAGCCAGGCCCTTATGGCAAGAGCCACGCAGAGTGTGGCCGGAGGGACAAAGTGGATTTGGCTTGGGAAGGGATTTCACGTGAGATGAAACACCTTGGTGTGCTCATACTTTCTGATTAAAACTGATAATAAAATCACAGTAGAGAACAGGCTAGTTAAGGCAGGAAATAATGCATCATAACCTTCGTTGTTACAAGTTAGCAGTGAGTTCTGATACTGCGTAATTATCAACTGTATTTAACTGACGCAAACCCACTGGGTGGAATTGCTCCTGCAGGAGTTAAGACATAGTCAGCCAGGCGATTTCGCAAAAGATGTGCCCGCGATGGTCTCTGCCGTCCGTCACCTTCTTCGTGTTCAGCAGGAAAGGCTGACTAACTGCGAAGCTTTCGCCGACTTCACAGAACACTCCATCCCGTATTCTTATAAAATTGCGGAGAACAACAGATGCTTTAACAATTGAAATCGCAGTTTCTTCTTTGCAACATATTGGTCCCGCGAATATCTTAAACTTGGCAGTCAATATCCCGAATGCGCATTCTACAATTTTTCGGGCACGCGTGAGCCCGTAATTAAACATACGTCTTTTGTTTGTTAGCATTCTGCTACGTTAAGGTCTCATTACACTGACTTTCAGTGGAAATGCTTCGTCTGTTACAAAGTAGTAGCGAAACATTTCGCCGCTCTCGTCCTTTGGAACGGAAGCTCGGCATAGGATATGCAGTTCTCCCGGGCCAGCGTGTCCTAGAGTAGGGGCCCTGAACATGGAGCCGACACTGCTCTTGCCGAAGTGTCCGACATGGACAGTAGTGAACAAGGCATCGGCAGCTGCACGTGCTAGCAGTACTGCCGAAGTGTCCGACATGGACAGTAGTAAACAAGGCATCGGCATCTGCACGTGCTAGCAGTACTGCCGGAGAATAGCCCTTCTAGTTGAAGTAAAATGATCCAGGTTGAGGAAAACATTTCACGCGGGTAAGTTTCTCATCTGTTGCGTCTATGCGGTACGGCAAGGTCCATAGTTCAAGATATCTTTCTGCATTGCGTTTCCATTTTGCTTCATTTGGCGATGGCATGAACAAGGGCTGTAATGTCGACCAACTTGCAACATATTACAGGAATTAAGTGCACAACACAGAACAAATGCTGCCACGTATTCAGTCACACAACGGAGATGCGAGCAAGCAGTCCGTTCCCTCAGTGTGCGCTCGCTAACCGTGCAGCTGATTTGCTGCTCGAAGCCGATAACGTTTCTTGGAAATCCCCGTTGCGTGGCGGTGTCCAGTTTGCTTGGTGTGCGCTCGGCCTTGCCACTCATTCGAAAGCTGCGAAATTTCTCTGTTTTTGGTTTGCAGCAAGGGTTAACATTTTGCGGACGTGTTTTGCTTGCTTAAGATAGATAGTAAATCCTTTGAAAGGGAAGAATTCAAATATTTGGGAACAACCCTAACGAATGGAAACTCCATTCATGAAGAAATTAAGAGCAGATTGAAGTCGGGGAATGCTTGCTATCATTCGGTGCAGAACCTTTTGTCTTCCAGGTTGCTATCCAAAAACACAAAGATCAGGGTATACAGAACTATAATTTTACCTGTTGTTTTGTATGGGAGTGAGACTTGGTCTCTCACACTGAGGGAGGAACAAAGACTGAGGGTGTTCGAGAATAGGGTGCTGAGGAGGATATTTGGGCCTAAGAAGGACGAGGCGACAGGGGAGTGGAGAAGACTGCGTAACGAGGAACTTAGCGACCTGTACTCATCACCAAATATTATTTGGGTAATCAAATCGAGAAGAAAGATGGGTGGGGCATGTAGCACGTATGGGGGAAAAGAGAGGTGCATACAGGATTTTGGTGGGGAGACCTGAGGGAAGGCGACCACTTGGGAGACCCGGGCGTAGATGTGAGGATAAGTTTAAAGTGGATCTTCAAGAAGTGGGATGGGGCATGGACTGGATTGAGCTGGCTCAGGATAGGGACAGGTAGCGGGCTGTTGTGAATGCGGTAATGAACCTCCGGGTTCCATAAAATGCGGGGAATTTGTTGACTAGCTGAGAAACTGTTAGCTTCTCAAGAAGGCCTGTGCTCCATGGAGTTGGTTGGTTGGTTGGTTAGTTAGTTAGTCAGTTAGTTTTGCTTGTTTTGCATATAAATAGACCAGGAATGAGCAGATAGCCTTCTGTGGTCTACCAGAATACAGGATACAACCTTCCGGGAATCAGCCGTCCTCACATGGTGTCGTGTTTCTATCCTGTGAGTGCTGATTGTAGCATGGGCCTATTTGGGTCAGCGCTTTTTTTTCACATTGCCTATATGAAAGGTGTCAAGATTTTTTAATGACTGCTGGACGAGACAGTCACATAGATACCGTTTAAATACAATTACGTTTGTGTGCAGTTTTTGTTAATTTATATAATAAATCACTAAATATAAACAAGTAAACTACTTAACCTTGCATTTCGTTGCCGGCGGCCCTGCCAATATGGTTCGCTTTTCTCATGTAATCAGCAATTTTCACTGTAAATGGGGTTGAAAATGACGCGGCAAAATTATTTGAGCTACAGTGTTGGCTAGACGTAACAGAGGCAAATTTAGACGGAACCCTGCCCAACTTGAATGAGTAGTTGAATCAAATCGCCGTACGATAGTAACGTAATGCGTGGTTAGCAATTCGTGTGCGGCGTGTAGGCATCATGTGGGACGGCGCATGCGTGCGCGTATGGTGTAGAATGCTGTATTAATTAGCTCTACTGCTTGCCGGCAAAGAGCCACTGTTCACCTTCGTACTGTTTCGTCTTGTCTTTGTAACGAGTATATAGGCTCTGGTATTTATTTTGGAGTTGCAGTATGTCTGGATTAAGTAATAAAGTTGGTTTAATAACAGATTGTTATTATTATTATTATTATTATTATTATTATTATTATTATGTTGTTGTTGTTGTTGTTGTTGTTGTCTCCTGTCTCGGGCTTTTTCTCCCTGGTACCTCTCCTCTTGAAAGAACAGTGATCCCCACCGCTCAGGCTTAAAGTATGAGACTGCGGTACTTCCCATATTATGTGTGATGTTCCAGGTATTGCGGTCTTTTGTCGTGAATCTATTGAATGTTTTCTTGGTATTGCTTCCAAATGTTTCTTTAAAGCTTTTGTTGTATTCCTCTCGTCCTTGACTGTATGTAATACTTCTCACACGATCAGTCCAACTGATCTCCATTCTTCTCCAGCACCACATTTCAAAACTTTCCAGGGATTTCTGATCGACTTTCCAAAGCGTCAAAGTTTCAGCACCACACAAAGCTATGCTCCAAATGTAGCACTTTACTAGTTTCTTCCTTAAATTTAATTCCAATTTTCTGGTGAAAAAAGTCTTCTTGTTGAATGCTGCTTTTGCCATGGCAGTCCTTCATTGAATTTCACATGTACATCTTGCATCATTTGTTATAATGTTACCCAAATAGTTGAAATATCAGGTTTTATTAAAATAAAAAATAATTTAACTACTGCCATGCGTTTGATGGTGTGCATTGAATGACCCAGTGTCATTATCAGACAGCAGTATAAGAGAAGTGTAAACATTCGTACGGAATAAGACATGTTGTACAGCCGTATGCTACGTCATGTAGTGGACAGCAGTAAATTGAAAGTACGGCAAAGTCTTCATGTATACTGGATGTGATACTTGTGTCAGATTTGGTCACATCTGCACTCCCGTAACTGTTTCTCTTTACTAAGGCTGCTCACCATAGTTTTTCCGGTCGATATGCAGGAACAGCATTCATAGGATTATTGTTGCATGTAAGTGCAACCTCAGGAACAGGTGCAGAAGCGGCTGTACATTTTGCATTGCTTGGATGTCGTCTTGCCTTATCTGGCCAGAATAAAAACAATTTGCAGAAGACTGTGAAGCAGTGCATTGACACTGGACTGCCAGAAGGAAAGGTATCTATCCACTGTTTCTTTTTCTGTTGCTGTTACAGTTATTGAGGAAATAATTTCAACATTTTGAATATTAATTGCTGTCCATCTGTTATGTATGTTTTGTTCATTTCATTCCACAGATTATCAGTTTGCTGGCAGATGTGTGTGCTGTAGCAGACTGTGAACACATAGCGAAGAAAGCGGTTGACCACTTTGGTCAGCTTGACATCTTGGTAATTTCATTTGAATTTACATACAAGGATCTTGTGGCAGTTGTCTGGGATGCACTGCTGTGTAGATTGGTAGGTGTGTAACAGTGGAAGAATCTCCGTGCCATGCTACACAATGTCATGTTGCAGTAAACCGCAACCATGAAGTTCATGTAGATGTTACAGTCCCTTTGGTCAGTGTGGCAGATCTCCTTAATTGACATGACCGAAAGTCGTTCTTCAGGTCTCTCTGTCCTGTAGGATGCTGTCCAGATATTAGAAACTTTATGCGTTATGTCTCTGTGCATAATGTTTCCACCCAATGTAAGAAAGAGTATTGAAATGTTGCTTATTGTTTTTAAAAACATTATGTATGTCCTAAATATGAACTGCAGTTCAGGCCCGGACCGCGGAGAGTTCACGCCTCCAAAAACAACGCAGTACACAGTCAACAGCACATTCTCACTCAACTGTAAAGTGCAACCCTAGTGTAACGGTAACGGAAAGTGCTCCCTGAAGATGACCCAGCAGGGTCAAAACATGTAGGAGTGTGTTACAATTGATGATATAACTCTCTTTGTGCATTTGTTGGTGATTAGTGTTTTGTATGATATAGTGCACAAGCATGGAACACATTAAAACAATTGGTTGTTGCTGTTTCAGTTCCTGGAGAGATGCAAGACCACTCATGCACTGGGGCGTGCTGAAACTGTGGATGAGGTTGCTAAGGCTGTCGCCTTCTTTGCATCAGATGATACCTCCTTTATCACCGGTGCTACTTTGTCTGTTGATGGAGGGCGTGGTGTTATGTGCCCTCGCGAATGTAAGCTGAAAGCAGTCAAGAAAGGAAAAGGCATGCCGGCTCAACCTTCAGACGTATCATATTGTAGTATATGATTACGTTGGTTGTTAAGTATGAATCAACCTTGGGTGTTTGCAGGTGGTGGGTTCATGTATGAAAGTAATGAACCTTTGAGATTCCATGGCAGTTGCATTCATAACACTATTAGTATTGCATTTGGTATTAGAATTGATTTGCAGTTTATATTAACATTATTTTTATAGTCTGTTAGAAGAGCTGTAATGCAGTATTATCCAATTTATATTTTGGAAACTTTGGTGACTTACATTTCGGTCAGATTTCACAGTATTTAAAATGAAATTATTATTATCATCATCATCATCATCATCATCATCATCACCTGTGTGCGTGGTGTTTACAATTATGCACGTGAAACAAACCCTGTTTCTAGGGTATGTAGTGTTACAGCTGTTTTGTAGTTACAATTTATGGTACATGTAATGTTATTTCCCATGTTGAATGTTTTATACTTTTATATTGCTACTTTCCAAAGGACAGGATGTGTGCAGTGCTGAATATGGCTGTTTTCTGTAGTTCCTTGGTTTTGTGCTTTCCCGGTATGTTGTTCAGGTATTTTCTTAATGATTTTGAAATGGTTTCACTTGCCCCTGTTATTACTGGTATCGCTGTTGTTTTTACATTCCACATGCATGGTTTTTCTACTATAAGGTATTTTTGTAATAATAATAATAATAATAATAATAATACAGTTCATATAATGTTGCAAGAAACTGGTCATATTTCATTGCACACATATTCACATCCAGATAGCTGGAATTTTTTGTAAAATGTTCAGTACAGTCTCAGACTGATTGTACTAGTAAAAAAAATAAATGAGATTCAAGAAAATACTTCAGATTTGTAGTCATTTAATTTAAATGCAGTTTTCTGCCTATAGACATCCACTGACTTATGCAGTACTTATATTCCAGAAGGCCCAGCCCAAGTGAGAATTGTGTATACTTGTGGTCAACTGTATATATGTCTATGTTTGTGTATGTACCAGTTAATTCTTGAGAAAGTGAATTTGGGGTTTGGCCATTTTCAGACTTCTTAATCGCCTTTCTTTTGAGTCGTAAATCTGTTGCCTTCTTCTTATGAGCTGGCCCTCCACTTTGTTTGTCACTAGGGCACTTTCCAGTCATGACTGTGGGCAAACGACTGGTCAGAATGACACGTAAGACAGCACAATAACGCAGTGTATAAAACAAGCGTTTGCTCAGTGTGAATGAGTGGCTATGTGAGTTCTCTTGCGTATTATTATTCCTTCGCAACCTTCGTCTCATTACACCTTCATTTCCACAAGAAAAGATGTGGCACACATTTCAAAAATGTTATTATTGCAATTATTTTACTTTTTTTTTAATTGCATGACTTTAAATTGCATAAGTTGAGGAGTATCTGTTATATGAAAGGCCCTATTTATGTGGATGTGTTATAAATATGTTGTTTCAAAATGTTAATTCAACCTCCTTTCATTATAAAAAAAAGTGACTAGAACATAAATACATGACACGTTGTTTCATACTGCCATGCATTTTGTTCCGTGTATGCAATATCAGAAAGTCATTCAGTTCCATGCCGCACTTAGCTGTGTATTTCAGCAGGCTGTTTCCTCAGCCCCAGGAATATGAAGGTTTCCTTTACAGGTTTGTGAAATTCCACACATTTTAGCGCGTCGTTGTTGGTAAATACAAGCTAAAACAAATAATCTTTTCAGCTGTTGAAATATGCAGCTATCCGCTTCCTGTTTGTTTTGTTAACTGTAGCATCAGGATCAGCTAAACTCACAATAAGTTTAATGTGGCAGTTGGTTAATTTCATACTTTGTTATGTTTTGTTATTAGCATAAATTTTATTAGATGTAAGTGAAAGGTGTATCTGGCTGTACTGCAGTTTCAGTTTCTTAGAATGATTGTTCGCTATATGTTTCACTTTTCCTTAAATGAGCGTCTCATAACATTATCCACTATAGTACCTGTTGAACTCATTTTTTGCTGATGATTCATGTCTCCTGGGCTGTTACTCTGTGTTGTGGGATAAGTACTGTCTCATGTTTTGAAGGATTGTAGTACCTTTGTCTTCATCTTTATGTTATTGACCCTGAACATGAAGGTACTCTGACCCTTTAAAATGTAAGGAATTATATAGGGACACAGCATAACATCCCAGAAGACTTAAATCTTCAGTAACATTGCTGTGAGAATGTCAAATATCTCGGTTCCTTGTGCACAGTTGCATAGGAAGCCGGCAGCCTTCTGCAATTGCATTCAGTGTGACAGTTTTCATTTTATGTAAAGCATGTAAGTACACAATGTGGTAGATTGTAGAATTTAGTGTGCAAAGTTATTGTTTTTCTTGATGCACTCTTTCTGTTTTGTTTAAAACAAATGTGGTAAGTTACATAATGGCTTGCAAACTAGCTTATTCATCCAAATGGACGACTAGATTTCTTCCATATTCGGAATGCCAAAAAAGTGATTGTAATTATTGAAGAGTGAAACATATCTCACTTTTTTTTCAAACATTTTATGTCTGGCAGAGTAACACTAGATAAATTGTCAGAGCTGTTTCAAGGTCAAGAGCCACAAGTTGCAGCAGGTTTGCCCAAAGTGACACTGATAGTGGTATGAAGGAGACACACCGTATTTCAAAGGTAGTAGCCGCACAGTGCAACATATTCGCCCAAACAGCCACCAAGGTGTGCTGCAATGAATGCTGAAGTTGGGAGCAGTGAGTGCAGTGTTTGTGAGACAGCAGCATCTGTCTTAATACCTGTACTGTTGTCCAAGATAATGTGTCACAACTGAAGGGTCAGTGTACTTGTTTTACTGAGTAATCTGGCTCATGTGGCAACACTCTTGCCTTGTATTTCAAGGGGACCAGCCTCAGTTTTGACCAGAATTTTGACTATGCCAACCGAGGTTTTTTTGTTTTCCTTCATTCCTCCAGGCAAATCCTGAGACAGGACCTTAAATTAGCTCAGTATCCCCCCCCCCCCCCCAAGCTCTTATGACAAATTCCCACACCAGTGACATCAATGTATTAGAAGTGGTGGAACATGTTTGTGTTAATATGAATTGAACCCAAGTTTATGAATTCAAAGTGAAGTTGATGAGTTTGTGAAGCACAGTTTTACTAATTGACAGGTTTTGTGAATGCGCTGTATTAATGGGGTGACAGTTCACATCCTGAGCAGTTTGTATTCTCCCAGTGACACAATATTGCTTATTCTAGAATTCTATGAGGTTTATCTTTGGAGACAGTTTGTTTCCACAGTCTGCTGAATTAGACCTTGACCATTTCATTCCATATCCTTGCTCATTCTATATTCATTATCCTCCAGTTGTTCCACCCTACATATTTTCAGTTTCTGATGGCATTGTAAGATAAACCACAAATAATAATACAGTAATTTTTTCTTGTGTTAATTTCAGAGAGAATGTATATCCATACATATCGGACAGGCGGGGGTGCAAATGGGCAATGCATGCTGGGAGTTGTATTGCCTAGAACATGGAATTCACCCTGACGGTCAGATGCCGTCAGATAAGACGATAGGCTACGGAGATGACAGTTTCAACACATTCTTCAGTGAAACAGGAACAGGGAAACATGTGCCTAGGGCTGTGTTTGTGGACCTTGAACCTACTGTTGTTGGTAAGTTAGGGCTCAGCTAGATGTGCGCTCTTGTCCCTGTGATGTTGGTGTGCCTGTCTCACTGTGCTTGTTTTGTGTCGCATCATCTCACTTGGGCTACATGTTTCAGATGAAGTGAGAACAGGCACATACCGACACCTGTTCCACCCAGAACAGCTCATCACGGGGAAGGAGGATGCTGCTAACAATTACGCTCGTGGACATTACACCATTGGTAAATACAATGTGATGGCATCTTTGGTGGCACATTTGGTAATCTGTTGTTTAACGTTGTTTTGATTACAGGTGATTCATGTTCAGAAATTTGGTTTGTTCAGCACCAGGTTGAGTTCTGATTAGTGTGTGCATGTGCAGATCCTTGAGCAAATGGAATCATAGTGTATCCACATTTGTCAGCCACTCAAACAGAGGTGCAGCAGCTCTCACTGCGCAGGCGTGTGCAATAGTGCAACACGTCCTTCACAAACTCACTGTAATGATTCCCCATTTTTAACCTTTTAAAGCCTAGCGGTAACTTTACATATGACCACGTTTAACATTAAAAAATTCTACGTGGTGCCCACATTGTGTTTATGTG
Source organism: Coptotermes formosanus (assembly GCA_013340265.1). Classification (NCBI taxonomy): domain Eukaryota; kingdom Metazoa; phylum Arthropoda; class Insecta; order Blattodea; family Rhinotermitidae; genus Coptotermes; species Coptotermes formosanus. The sequence continues at coordinate 140,911 of BLKM01000343.1, read as the reverse complement.
TTTTGTACGGATCTCAGAACAAACAGCAACTTTTGCCTTATAAAACATTAAGAGATTGGTTTTTATAACCGAAGTGGAGAGTGTTTACAGCGCGGTACGCACTGAGTCCTTATATAAAACAGATACGCTTCGTCTTTAAAGGGTTAAAGTACTGTGTTGTTTTTTGAGCAATGTGGGTGTGAAGTATAAATGAAAGGATACTGCAGTGTAATGTACATGTATGTAGTAGATGTCTTTCTTTTAAATCTTTAGTTTTTGTTTACATGTGGCAGAGGCTGATGCCCTGTATTGCTGTTTCCCATAAGACCAAGCCCTTATGCAATACACGTCTGATATCTGCAGTAAAAATCAAGAATGTAACCCCCACAAGCAGGCACACACCCAGAACTTCTCAGTGTGTGGGCTGACTCTGAGGATAGATTTCAAAACCATGTGCTCTTCTAGTCACACTTCAAAATATCCGACCCAACAGCTAATTAAGAATTATAGGCCTATAATTTGGGTACAGAGAAAATTGGAACTACCTGAAAAAGGGAAAAAAGTCCACGTTTCTAAGTTTTTTAATTTTATTTTTTAAAATTTCACTTTTTTAGGCATAAGCCGATTTCAGTGGCTGATATTGGCTGAAGGGCAAATCATGTGAAACATTTGATTTCATTGTGTGTGCAAAGTCTGTGTTTTCTAAATTTTGATTTGGAAGGAGGGGGGGCGGTTGCAGCCTGGCAGGCCCCCCCTTTGGGTGCATGCCTAGACCACAAGCACTATTTGAGGTTCTCACAGCAGGGTTGATTAGGATTCAGATCTTCCTGTGTGCAACGCTGTGTCATTGGATGAGTGGCTCCTGACACAGCTTCACATCCCAGAAGGCCTGAATCCTGTTAACACTCACATTAAACAGGAAATTGCTGCATATTTGTTGCAGTTGCGTGGCAGGCTAAACAAGTTATTTAAAACGTACTTCAATTTTCTGTGTATGAGGAAGCCAAATAGAAGTATTTAAGTCAGTAAGTAATGTTTGGCTGACATGTTTGATATGTATCATTTAAGTTTTTGTATTAAAGAAAGTTATAAATTTAGAATGCAGTTCAGAATCCATTCACATGGAGTGGTACTGATATTTGGCCATGTATGGACTTACTAACATTATATCTGCAGAAGGCAGGCCAATTGTGTTATCGTGAGCAAATGACACCAAAAAAAATTTTTTTAGAGATTGTCTGGTGATAAGCTGTAGAGCTTTCTTGGATGTGATACCATGCAGTAGTTTGTTTGAAAACGGTAGTAACCTACCCAACTATATGGCATCGTATCTAAGAAGACTACGGTGTTATCCTCTGCAAAAATTCTTAAAATGGCAACAAGTCCCCGCTGTTACACTGTGGTCACAGAAAGTATTGTAAATGTGGATTGTCCTTAATATCCATCAATAAATGAAGTGCAGTGTCTATTCAGAGAGGCTTACAAGGCATGATGCAATGACAGCACAATGTAAGAGTGAATTTAAATACATGTCACATATGTATATTGGTTGCCCGTTTATCCGGAGCACGTGACCACATCTCAAACAGTGTTGATGGAACTTTGGTGACTGTTCATTGCTGTGAGAACCTGAAATCTCAGATACTTTTAAAATGAATTTTCTGTTGCAGGAAAGGAGTGCATAGACCTAACCCTTGACCGTATTCGCAAGATGTCAGACCAGTGTAACGGGCTTCAGGGTTTTCTCATCTTCCATTCATTTGGTGGCGGGACTGGTTCTGGGTTTGCATCACTCTTAATGGAAAGACTGTCAGTGGATTACCCCAAGAAAAGTAAACTCACCTTTTCCATCTACCCAGCCCCACAGGTAGAAGCCTGACTGTGACGGGTATGATCTCTACAAAATGAAGCAGCAGCTGGGAACCTTTCAGTGCCTGTTATTATGGAATGTCTGGTGACAGTGCTGTTGTACTGTTTACTGCCCCTTACTATGTAATTTTCAGGCCAGATAACATAATTCCTTGTTAATAAATTAAAAACACTATTTTTGGGAAACTCCCTGATAGTGGCAACAGAGTAGATCTCTGAAATGTAAGACTTCTGTTCTAATCAGCACAGCTGGTTGTTAAGGAAGATTTTGTTCCCTTCCTTAAGTTTAAGTGCATTTACTGTGAGCTTACATCTGAAATGTTTGTAATGTACAGGACCATATTTAGACAGGACTAATGTTCCAACACATTTTTAATTTGTATGATGTTGATAATATGTCCAAAGGTTTCCAGTTGCTGTGGTAGTGTTTGGTAGCGGGCACAGGCGCAACTCTGTGAGTCTACATGTTGCTGTTGTAGACATAACAACCTGGATGCTGTCCAGTAATGCCTGTGTGTAAGGTAAAGGAAAAGCTGCCAGACAGTTAAGCATCATGGTTCTGAAGGAGTGTGAGGGAGTGGAGGTCATGTACAGTAATCTTAATCTCATCTCTAGACAAGTGTCCAGAGCTGGCCCATGTACCCACTGGATAAGACAATGTATAGACCTTAGAGCCTGTCTGGATATTATATAAATGAGGTCCCCCCTTGCAGTTAATTTATTGACTCACCTGTAAACATGAAGGAATTAAATTTAAGCATAAATGATTAATGACTCAAATACAATTCTGTCAAATTGTGTCTGAATATGTTACTTATTTCGTTGTTACAAGTATGGGGAATGTAGTGGATAATGGAAAGTTACATTTGAAAAAAAAAAGTCCAAGTCTGTGGTAAATATGACAAAGAATGCAGGCCACATGGTTTAAAAGATCTACTACAGAAGTGTTAATACTTGAATTATTGTTGAACACTGGAATGCTTGCGTCACAGTGTTCTGTGGTCTGATTGTAGTTAAGAGTATTTATATATATCCGGTACATTGTGTACTTAAACACATAATTTACTCTGCTTTCTCAGTGCGCTTTAATGTGGGTTAAATACTATAAACTCTTATCCTAGACTGTAGGTATAATGATGCTCTGTAGGCTGGTAGGTACATACCAGTATTTTGGAGGAATGGAATCTGCTACCTGCATCTTCAGGCAGAGTAGAAGAATTACTGACTTCTGCCCTGAAGACTGAGGCAGAAGTTCCTCTGTAATGTTGGTACCTATGTGCCAAACAACAAAATGTCACATCCCAGAATACTATAGTGTTAATGTTCACTGCCATGAAAACTTCACTGGCATGACTCTCATTTAAAGCACATTGTGTTCTTTAATTGGTAACTTTACAATCAAGTAGGTTCAACAGAAGTGTTTAAATTATTCTAAATTAGTCATGTGGAGCAATTATATCTGCTTTTGGATAAAAGATTTCTTAGCCACTTATCCTAAAGAAGGGACATAAATTACAAAAGGTTTGGAAGTGAAGTACCTAGACAGAATAAAGAAAATACAGACGTCCTCTCCTCCATATAGGGCCAGGGCATGGTGCTTAATTAAGCACATGGACAGCTTTTGTTTTACTCTACCATACCTTGGATATGATTGTAACAGGTTGCATGTCTATACAGTAGCTTGTAATGTAGTGACACAAACTAGCATGGGAAATCCAGCCAGGACTGGACGGAGTTAACAAAGTGGAGACAAGGTAGCAGTAGAATTTGAAGTAACTAGTGTAGCAGGGAAAGAGATGAGCCCGTAGAACCAGATGTATAGTGAGTCCCCCTGAGTAGAATATAATGGTAATCTGCACTTCAGCATCAAATTATGTACAAATCGTATTGTTGGTCCTCCTATACTTTGCCAGCAGCATGCCACCCGTTCTGTAGCAGATAAGCATGACAGCTTGATCACACATCTCGTACGGCTTGACTAGCAGAAATTTAGACAAGCACATCTAGATAGATCTGACCTAGAAACGCAGTTTATCATAATTGTAGTTTTACATTTTCATCTTTTTGCTTTGATGTCATTTATGCAGAAAAATTTCCACAATGTTTAAAGAGTTGAAGGTTCTTAAACATTGCAAGGAATGTTTTGAACTATAGTAGATCTTCAGTAAGTATTGTCTGGGTGTGTTACACTTATATTGATTACTATGACAGCTGTGAAAAACAATAAGGAATGACAGACAGACCGTCTGTTTCTGCACATAACCACCAGGCTGATGGAAACATGAGGCTTCAGGTCTTCTGGGACATGATGCTGTGTCACTGGATGAGTGGTTCCAGTGTACTGAGGGATTGGACTGCCTTGAGAATGCCGGAAACCACTTGCCCAAGGACATAATGTCACATCCCAGAAGACGTGAATCTGCCAAAACAGTACTGTCGGAACCTCAAGTCTCCTATAACTGGGACATGCCAGTGATACGTGACATGTCTGATTGTACTTGTGCCAGTTCTTCAGCGATAGTGGGTGCTGAAATTTTGTGAGGTCTGGAATGAAAGGCAGATTCTTCGGATATTCTCAGCAATTGGCATTCTGGGGCTAATGGGGCATAATCTTAACCTCAGTTTCTGGATCAGTGGGCAACAATGAATGCACGCCTCTATTTCACACCACTGCAGTATCCAAAGAATGCAGTCCACATGAAGCAAACCCAAACTCCTAATTTTTCCACTGCAATTGAGTGTGCATTACTGAGGCAAATTTCTCAGTCTTTCTGGTGACTATTAGCAAAATGGCAGATCTGTTCATTGTTCCTTGTTCTGTTGAAGTTACAAATAGAAGTGTAACATACTCTTGTGTATTAGTTATAGCATGCCTCTGGTAGGCTGTTAGAAATAATCTAAATTCTTATGAAACATATATGTTTTTTTGTCTTACATTTTCTCTAACTGGATTCTCTCCTTCCCAAGCATTACAGTCCATTGTGGACTGTACAAGATTATAATTCATGCTAAATTTAAGGTACCGTCTGTAGGTCCAAATGTACAATGTATATTGCGATGCCAGTGCGATTTTTGTTGCATGAACGTGAGTAAATACGGTGTTTGATAATTCAAGTAGACAGCCATTGAGAACAAAAGGGGTGCAATGAAAACTTAATCGAATACATACCAATATTCTGCAAAGTTGTGGTGTTCTCATGATGACAGCTGAATCGGTGGTAATGTCAGCGGTTCTTTTACTAATGAGTGCAGTGTTATTGCAATATAGTAATGGTACCATTGACGTCTGTCTTTCTGTACAAACTCACAGCTCCTTCTGTGGTCATAACCCTAGGGACATCTGTTGTTGGTCAGAAGATGTAGTATTAGTAATTGGCACTGTCACTGAACAGGTAGCACACCTACATCCTGTGCAGAATATCCTGAATTCAGGTCTCAACCCAGTGACTCCCTAGAGTTGGATATAAATTTAAAACAAGTCATATTTTCTTCTTATAAAACTTGCATTATCAGCCTTTTATATATGGTACACACTGAAAAAATGCACAGAATTCAAATTATGTATTTACACCAATCAGTTTACAGGTTGGGTTAACAAATAGGAGAAAAGGAACCTGAACATAATCATTCTTGACTTTCTCACATGTAAATGCAGTTATGCGTCCATATTCACTAAGCACCATGAGACATTGCTAGTAGTGTACTGAGGTGCAGGATTGTGTGAAGTGTAGCATAGTGGATATTTTTGATGCTGCATTCGGGAAAGAAAAACAAAGAAAAGAGAATTTGAAATAATTTTTTGTTATGGCCATAACCATGAATATTGAATTCTTAAGTGTGAAGGTGCAGGTGTTGCAGATCAGACTTGGAGTAGGAAGGTTTTAAAAGTACAGTGTCACAGTTGTCACAGATCTCCAGCTATTGTGACTGTGCCCATCAGAATTGATTTGAGGTTCCTAGCTGTGGGACTGGTGGGCAGGTGGTAGGGGTGGTTACATGCTGGTAACGGCTGTGGACTTATTTTATTTGCTGTATTGAAGTGTGGGGTGAATATTCCTTGTATCACTTCCAGAACTCACTTTTTCCACTGTCACACGTGTACCAAAGGGAGCCACAATAGCTCAGTTGCCCTAGTGAATAGGCTACATGCTGGGTGAATTTAATTTTGATTCATGACAGGGCTGTCCATACTTGCAGTGGGGCTTGTTTCCCTGGAGATAAATTGGCTGGACCATGAAATTGACCACTCATCTCCATCTAGAGCCAAGGTCAAGAATGCATGGAGCTCTACAACCTCTTCCCTAAATGCCTTTAGGGCCTGGTGCTTAGTTAAGCACGTGGATAACTTTACCTTTTTGCACAAATACCAGTTCTCGAGTCTTCATATCGGTGTTTCAGTTGAAGTTGTGTTAAACAGTGATGCATTCTTGATAAAGTCTTCCTTATGTTGGGCATTGGCCATGCCATAGCTCAGGTGATTAGTTGCCAGCTTGTCACTGCATTGGCCGTGCCTTTGCACAGGTGATTAGTTGCCAGCTTGTTACTGCATTGGCTGTGCCATTGCACAGGTGATTAGTTGCCAATTTGTCACTGCATTGGACATGCAATAGTGCAGGTGGTTAGTTGCCAGCTTGTCACTGCATTGGCTGTGCCATTGCACAGGTGATTAGTTGCCAATTTGTCACTGCATTGGACATGCAATAGTTCAGGTGGTTAGTTGCCAGCTTGTCACTGCATTGGCTGTGCCATTGCACAGGTGATTAGTTGCCAATTTGTCACTGCATTGGCCGTGCCTTTGCACAGGTGGTTAGTTGCCAGCTTGTCACTGCATTGGCTGTGCCATTGCACAGGTGATTAGTTGCCAATTTGTCACTGCATTGGACATGCAATAGTGCAGGTGGTTAGTTGGCAGCTTGTCACTGCAGCAACCTGTGTTCATTCACAGGGTGGTCCATGCCAGATTTGTGACAGTTGAAGTGGCGCTGGGGTACTTTGGTTTTCAGCTGTCAGTTACTCTTTCCTCTTTTCTCTTTCTCCCTCTAGCTTACCACATCTTGAGCTTACTTTTTTGGCATGACTACTACATTATTGTGTATCATAAGTTAGATGTAGCATTTGTACAGTGTTCTATTTAAACCAGTACCCTAATGGAAAGCATTGTGTTTATATCTCACATGCATTTGGAATGCGTTCAAGAGGATTGCTGTATATGCAGCACCCAGAACAATGGAAAACACTGCAGTACTATGGTATCCTAATAGCAGCATCGTGGTCAGAAATCGTACACATGTTCCCCAGAACACAATGAAGAAAACTGGTTAATATATTCAGAACACTGGAGGACATTTGAGCATGTTCTGTGAACACTAACTTGTATTTTATGGTTAGTGAATTATGAAGTGCAGTGTTTTGTATTTGGGTATGGCTTTAAATTGGACACTGCATATCTGTACCAGTGTAAATATTATGGCTTGTAGAGACATGTGGAAACACTTTCTGTTAGCTGTAGGATAAGACACTCTTGTCAGTGTATGAGATAGCAACATGTAACTACAGTTCTGCCACAAGTTTAAAATCCCTGACCATTTCCTGTATGTGGTGTAGCAAGCTCCACAAACTCCTAACATTCAACCGGGCTGTCTCAGTGCTACAGCAGTGACTACATCATGGTAATGGAGCAGAGCTTGCAGATCAGACGTACGATTGGCAAGTGCTGGTGGGATAATAAAATGGTGGCAGGACTGCAGGTTGTGTTTTGTGTGAGAGAGAGAGAGAGAGAGAGAGAGAGAGAGAGAGAGAGAGAGTGTCACTAACCAGATGTGACTTCGGACATACTGTAGGTTTCAACTGCAGTTGTTGAACCTTACAATGCCATATTGTATACACATCCAACCTTGGAGCACTGTGAAGTTGCCTTCATTGTTGATAATCAAGCCATATATGAAATCTGCAGAAGGAACCTCAACATTGACCGGCCAACATATACCAACCTCAACAGACTTATTGGACAGATCGTATCAAGGTAGGGGCTTTAGTTTTGTCATTGAACTTTCTATACATTCTTCATAGTTTGTGAAAAGTTACAAACGTACTTTCACCCTTCTGTGTTGTGTAGGTAGTTACCAGTGTTTTGGTGGCAGTGCTTTTCTCCACAACACTGCTGTGACCACGTCACATTTCCAGAAGATGGGTGTCTTCATATTCACTATTCTGAGAACCTGAAATCTCACATGAATTCCAGAAGATTTCTACAGTCTGACCTGACCCTGATCTCCCAGAAAAGTTTCTTTAAATAGCCAGTTATTCTTCAACTTTTAGTTATTTAAATTATAACAGTCGCACAGTTTTGTAGCCTGTAAATATGAGTATATTTACCTTTCTTTCATGTAACACTTTTCAAACTTTATGCATGCAATGCATACACAGCTTTTAGAAACCCTTTCATGCCCATCTTCCAAATCATGAAATACCCTCTAGATTAAGTGTCTATGTTTGCAAATTTTCAGAGCCTTGTATTTTGCAGTGTATCATTCAAGGTGTGTCAAAGGATAACTGGTAGAGAACATTAGAGATAACCATTACAGCCAAAAAATTATCATCTCTACATTCCAGCCATAGTCTGTTCTTATAAAAATATCATAAGTATATTTTTAAACTGGATCTGAGTATATTTGTGGTTGGTTCTGAACGGGTTAACAGTAAAGTGAATCTAGCAGACTTGTCAGTGTATGTGGACTGCCATTGTACAGTCTGCATGATTTGCCTTCATTATCATGAGTAAGTGTCAGGTTTATGAATTCTCATGCCATAATTGCACCCGGTAGAGCCACTGCCATCTTACTGTGCATTATGTAATTTGAGCAGTGAACATTATTTCTTAGTGTATCGTGCCAGATTGTACCCAGAATCTGATGACATTTTGTTATTCTCATGAAGCTTGATAGGAGTTTCGGATTGCCTATGGATTTGTGTGTTTATTTTTACCCTGACCAGACTCTGATCAGATGACGCTGTAACTGCAGCTTGTCATTATAACTGTGTATATATATTTTTGTTTCTTGCAGCATTACAGCATCTTTAAGGTTTGATGGCGCTCTAAATGTAGATCTGACCGAATTTCAAACTAACTTGGTGCCGTATCCTCGCATCCATTTCCCTCTGGTATGTTAGGTTGACTTATGACAGCAAATGTATTGAGACTGAGTGTCAATCTTTTTTTTTTACTGTAGTGTGATCAGTGCTTGAGGCTATTGTGTTAGACTTTGTCCATCATCTGTGTTTCTTTCTGTGTAAAAACCGTAATGTCTCAGAAATTTGTTCTATTTCAGTTCAGGCAGAGAGAATATGTGGTCAAAAACCTTCTGGGACTCGGTCTGTAAGGACAGATGCACATGAAATAAGAAGCAAATTTTTTATTTTCCAGCAAAGTGTTTCTGTAACTGCAACACACTTCTTACATCTTCCTGAAAGTTGCACAGAACAGCATTATTTACAGTGTAGGAATGTGTTCATGTTCTCGCACACATAAATTAGAAACCATATCATAAATATTTTGGCATTTATATTAAAAGTAGGGTAGGGTAAAGACCAAATTAACAAAATGTGCTGCAGTCTGTATGCATTCTGTTCTTTAGTAGCCTGTTGCCCATTCTGAAGTGACTTATGTGTGTTACAGGCCACATATGCTCCTGTGTTGTCAGCAGAGAAGGTAGGCCATGAGCAAGTCACTGTTGCAGAGATCACGAAGGCCTGCTTTGAACCACAGAATCAGATGGTACATTTACAGTTGTTACACTTGTTGGTCTGTGACAGTGTTGTAAATACGGTGCGTGTCAAGCGTCTGTCTTCCACAGCACAAAAGGCAGACTTTCAGTCACTGACGACACACCACTGCCACTCTGCTTTCGTAGTTAGTTACTGCAGACACAACTGTTGTGTTAGTTTTAGAGGAGATTGAAGAAGTAAACATATGGTGTCCTGTTTGGTCTTACAATTGGAGTGTGTTGGTAGGTGAACTGTGATCCACGCAGAGGGAAGTACATGGCAGTCTGCATGCTGTACCGTGGTGATGTAGTGCCCAAGGATGTGAACTCAGCCATATCCATGATTAAGAAGGAGAAAACAATTCAGTTTGTTGAATGGTGCCCTACAGGTTTCAAGGCAAGCAGTGTGATGTTTGTCTGTGCGTGTGCACACGTGCTGGCATGTTTGTCTGTGCGTGTGTGCACATGCTGGCATGTTTGTCTGTGTGTGCACATGCTGGGATGTTTGTCTGTGTGTGTGTGTGTGTGTGTGTGCACATGCTGGCACGTGTGTCTGTGTGTGCTTACATGCTGTCATGTTTGTCTGTGCATGTGTGCACATGCTGGCATGTTTGTCTGTGCGTGTGCACACATGTGGCATGTTTCCAAGCATTGGAAAGAGAATGTTATTGCACATGTTGATATTCATAATGACACCGTTGCTTCTTTCTTTCTTTCTTTCTTTCTGTCTTTCTTTCTTTTGTGTGTGCGTGTGTGTGTGTGCATGTGCATGTGTGGGAGACAGAACCCTCTTAGTAAGGTGCTGAAAGGCTTCTTATGTCGTAAGTATGCTGCACAGGTCTTTTACTGCAAACCTTGCACCAGAAACTTATTAATGTATTCAAAGATGAAGCAGCACCTTTTCACAGACTATTTCCTGGCATAGCAGAAGGCCTCTGTTCAAATAACTACCTTTCATTGAAGCAGTTTGCAACATTGCACCTGTAATATTAGTTTCATATTGACAGCAGTTAGCATGTTTATGTCATTATGGGCATGCACTAAGTGTTATACCTGTGGTCTCTGTAGCGTTTCTCTTCAGTCACATTAGTGTGATACAGGAACATGCGATCTGTAGTAAATGAATTAACAAAACATACGTATAGAGATGGCTGATACACATGATGCAATATGCTAATACATGTTCACACCCAGGGAAAGTCACAGAATTGCCATAACAAGCTTGGATCAAGACTTTAACGTATTAGCCTCGGATAGATGAGAAAAACAATTACGTTACCTAAGCTAACTGAGTCCAGAGAGAGTGTGTCTTTTAACTCAGAAGTGTCTGAAACTTTCCCACTGTAGTCCCTTTCTTTCCATCTCTCTGTACCTTTCCACTGTTGCCAACACAAATTTTCTTCAAGAAAGGAAAACAGGTAGGAGACGCCTAAACATCCCAGCCTCTGTTCTGTGAATATATCACGATACACTGCAACACCGGGAAATAAACTGACTCAAATGGCTTCCAACCATGATAGGTAGTACTATCCGAGCCAGTGGCCTGTTTATATGAATGCAGATAAGTATGCTTTATTTTAGGTTGGTATCAATTATCAGCCACCAACAGTAGTTCCTGGCGGAGACTTGGCAAAGGTAGAACGGGCAGTGTGCTGTCTGTGTAACACAACTGCCATCATGGATGCTTGGATGAGAATAGATCACAAGTTTGACCTGATGTTTGCTAAAAGAGCTTTTGTTCATTGGTATGTTGGAGAAGGCATGGAAGAAGGTGAGTAGTAATTGACTTATAATCTACTAACAGATTTGAATCCTGTATTTGCAAATGATCAAGGCTACTTTCTGCATACAATGATCTGTTCCAACATATCAGAACTCCCCAGGAACCCAAATTTAAACTTTATTAACATCTTGATTGGCAGGAGAATTTTCTGAAGCTCGTGAAGATCTTGCTGCGCTAGAACTGGATTACCAAGAAGTTCAGGAAGATGCTGCTTCAGATGAAGAAAATGAAGAGTATTGAAGATTGACATTGTGTAGGTGTGGTATTGGTGCATGTCAGATCATACTGAGCTGTATGAATGTGCTGACCAACATACAGCTTGCTTCTTGTTGTGCCATTGTTATTCCTGTGTTTGAAGAGGTGGGATAAACAAACTCTGCACAAGAATGATGGGTGCATATATATATATATCAATATTTATGTTCATTTACAGTCTGCCATGTATCAGCCATTGCTGTTTCCCCACCAGAGGAGAAAGCAGTCCACAAGAGACATTCGTGATGGTCATAAATATATCTTCACAGTTTAAAACGTCTGAACGCCACAACAAGCACGTATCGCCTGCAGCCCCCGAGTTCAAAGAAGAAGTTATAATTTATTAGTAGAAATTTATATTTAAAGATAGCATTCAAAGATTATGGTCTACTGGGATGTGACACCATGTAATTCAGTAGATTGGTGTTAGATTTTTGGAAGAATCTGTTTTCTCCACTTTATTATAGAGAGTAAACTGTGTTGGAAAGGATGGTACAGATGAAGGGCATGGAGGACAGAAACCACTGGTAGATGGTGGCCAAACAAAAGGGTAGTTTGTCAGTGGGAAAGTGTGCATACATAGTGAAGAGGAAGACAAGTTAGAAGAAACATTTTCAGGGCAAATTGGTGAGGAGAAATTTAGAGGAGGAAGTGTAACTGAGAACACTGGGTTCCAGGAGGGGTGTGGAGGTAGCAGTTAGAGTTCCAGCGGAGCAGTCCCGATGATACCAAACACAGGTGTCGTGCGTGTTGCTCACTGTAAAGCTCTGGGGTGAGAAATACAGGAGGAAGAGAAGGGCAGTTGTCCAGAGGCGAGTGGACAGCCCCATTCCAGGCACATTCACATTGTGGTTCTTTATGACCTTTCATGTTGTAACTGCCCCAGGGTCCTTTTCCTGAAAAATCATCATTAACTGTCATGGCCCGGTGGCAGATGCTTTCCTAAACTCTGTGGCATTGTTCTCGTTGTGATATACTGGATAGTTTTATGTTGTAAACCCTGTATTCATCAGGTATTGCAGGGTCTTTCTCAGGAGTAAAGTAGCCATGGCATGAGACTTGACTAGTCACCTTCCTCTAATGCCAAGATTTTACCTGTTTGTGGCTTCGTGGTGCATGCATGGGCAACTTTACCATTATCTTTTTATCGGTGGGTCTGTGTCCATAAAGGATGGGTGAAATGTTGTAGACTGTGATATCTGGTTGGTCTTAGCAGCAGTTATGTTGCTCACTTTGTGAGCTGAGGCCTTTGTAACGGGCCATACAGGACTTCTAAATCTAGCTGCGAACCAAGGAAACCTGTTATTGGTAGAGTGTGATGTGTAAGACTGTGTTGGTGCACATGGCATCCATCATAAGTGGAAGTGGTGGTGGGTTGTCCTTGAGTTCCCATGTGGCAGGACAACTCATGCACTTGGCTACAATTTATTATCTGAGAAACACCGTGGATCACTGTATACTTGGTTACTGCATGTACTGTATGTATGAAATATATGCTACCAAAATTATGAATATGTTTTAGATAACATAAACACTAATCAACAACAAATGCACAAAGAGAGTTTTATCATCAATGGTAACACACTCCTACATGTTTTGACCCTACTGGGTCATCTTCAGGGAGAACTTTTTGTTATCGTTACACTAAGGTTGCACTATATATTTGAGTGAGAATGTGCTGTTGACTGTGTACTGGAGGCGTGAACTCTCTGTGGTGCCGGCCTGCAGGCCAGGACCACAGAGAGTTCACGCCTCCAAAAGCAACGCAGTACACAGTCAACAGCACATTCTCACTCAACTATAAAGTGCAACCTTATTGAAACGATAACAAAAAGTTCTCCCTGAAGATGACCCAGCAGGGTCGAAACATGTAGGAGTGTGTTACAATTGACGATAAAACTCTCTTTGTGCATTTGTTGGCGATTAGTGTTTTTGTATAATATCGTTCGCGGACATGGAACACATTAAATGTTTTAGATAAAGTTAGTAAGCACACCTCGATGTGTGTGATGACACCAGGTTCCCAGAAGATACAAACTCTGGGCTGAGAGGCAACAAAAAGAAACGTGGAGGCAAGCCAATGAATGGCAGAGCCCCACGGTCAGTCAGGCTACTAGCACTGCCTGTTGTTGCTCAAATCGTCTCTTATGCTTATGTGCTGGCAAGCATATGCATGTACTGACATCAAAGAACCTTTGCTACTGTGCTGTGAGTTTGTTCACCCTCGCTGCCCATGTGGCCAGCTGTGGCCAGTTTCAACAGGCCTGCTATAAGGTGACATCCAAGCATTTAGACTGTCACTTAATAATCTTTATGTTGTTACCGCAGAGGTTTTAAGGGGGGCGTTCGATACCTGAACATTAGTTTCATTACACTCTCCTGCCTTTAATGTGTAGCTTATTTGTTTTCTCTGAGGATGGAGGCAGCATATCATTCCAAAATGTTCATACCTACCTACCAGACTCCACAGTATCACATCCCAGAAGACAATAGTCTTCATGTTCACTACTGTGAGAAACTCACTTTATGTAATCAGTATTTAATATGGGCTCAAACTATCAACCCATGTTTCCAGTTGTGGGTAATAAATGCATGTTGATTATTGAATGAAGATAAGATGCCAATTTTTAATGTTTTTTATACACAACTAACTTAATTGGAAATGGCTGTGTTAGCAACAAAACCCTTTCTGGTCTTTATAAGGCAAGGTATGTCCACAAAATTTGTGTTAGTAATGTCACTTCTGATCCAATATTATACAGTAATATTTATCAGAGACTAAGCAACTTTAAAAAAGATGTACCCCATAATGTAGTACACAAAATCCCCAGCGGCATTCTTTATAATGTGTATGTTAAGACCAGCCATATTGAACTTTACCGGATTTCAGTTGCTTTGTGATGCACAAAGCAGTCCATCTACGCCTGAAGTAAAATGGATGTCACAATGGGTCGGCACAGCTGAAAATCAGAACTGTTGACAAATTCTAGTGAAACCATCCCATGCTGAATTTTTAAAATATTTGTCCAGTGGTTTAGGTGCTGTTATTGTGTCACAGACAGACAGACAGGTGGACATACCTGACCTCCGAGCAAGGCATTTTCTTACACTCTGTCAAGAATGCCTTGTAATTATAAAAATGAATATATACAAAGACGCGCAGATGACTGTGTTGCACTTTTTGCTTTTGAACACATTCCGTCCAGTGGCACGTGTTGTCAGTTCATTTCAGTAGTATGACTGCTCTGGGAAGGCAGTTCAGTTGTGCTAATGGGAAGATAAGCCTGCCGTCTGGTGACATCACAAAGTGCAGACTTATGCTTGCCCAGATATAGGGGGTATGGAGCAAAGGTAAATGGTTAAGTGCATATGCATTCTCACAGCAGTGGTACTGTGTGAACTTTTCTATATGTGTGTGTGTGTACTGCTGCATTACAGTGTGGGCCTGTATTGTTACTGTTTGTCCTTTGTACACCAGAGTTGTTCTGTGTATTAAAACTGTCTTCTAGTCAAGTTATTTTGCTGTTTTTTTACCTTAATAAATTTCACTCTGCAGCATTGTTAGAGCTTTAAAGCGTAACAATTACTGTATGTAGTACCTGCATGAACATTAGAAAACTCTGCAGTGTTTTTATGTCATATGATCCCAGAATAAACAGCACTTGTTTCCTGTGCAGTGGGAACTCAATTTTCAGATATTATTTGTACGAATCCCAGGTTTTGAAGTGTTAATGCAACGTATATTTTAGAACTGAATGTCAGTCAAGAAAATGCCTGAGGCTAGGCAATTTGACTCAAGCAGATGTGTGGGTATTCCAGATGCAGGACATCAGCGACCCTGACAGAGGTTTTCTGTGTTTTTTCTCAGTCTCTCCAGGCATCTACCAAGTTAGTAAGTCAGATCACGCTACAATGACTTCTCTAACATTTGCAATTCGCTGTGCACTACACGTCCTACCATTTGGCAGTGTTTAGACCTGTGAGAATATTGCAACAAAAAGTGTAACTCTGGGCGCACATGAATGCTCCTGCTCGGCGCAATGTGGCTTGTATTGCATCTCATTCGTTACATTCACGATGATCTGGTGGAGCAGCCTCTAACCTAAACATGATGACAAAAGGGGTCTGTGTGTGAATCTGGTACCCTGTCCTCTGCATGTGGGTCAGCAGCCTCACAGACCTTCTCTTCTGTGCCGCTGTACACACTTCAAACTGCCACAGAAATTGTGTCATTGGCTACAAAGTCCTGTAAATGAGCCAGATGATAGATTCAAATTAAATACGACCAAATGAAACCAAAAACCCAACCTCCACATGCCTAATTCTAATGGTACCTGCAATTATTTGTCCATTGCTAGCATAATCAGTGGGACTAGCAGTGACGTACCACAGGAAAGAATAAGCAGCCGGCGAAATCATATCAGTGTGTTGGAATGGTTGCTAACCCCTTTGTTCATGAATGGGATCTGTATGGGTGAAATTTCTGACTTCCGTTGGCTGAAGGAATTTGTCAAATCCACTGTGTGACGTTCTTTATATTTTCTCTGCCTATTGTTAGTTTCAGTCTCCAGAATTTTAGATTCATTCCAGTGTGCTTGAGGACCATCTTTACAAGCTCTTTGGACCAGCTTATGTTTTGTTTTCGTGAAATTTTGTATTTGGAGAATTTTATTGAAATGTGGCCGAAATTCGGTTTTGGTTATAATTTGACAAAAAACACTTTGTGTGAAGACCTACGTGAATTTATGACACTGTTTCGCTGGATTCTAGTGTGAGGAAAGCTTGAGTCAAAAGTTGTAGGGAAACTTAACACAAATATTACACCAGATCCCTTTTACAGCAAATACGGCAGATTGAGGGGTCCCAAATAACCAGCCGCAATATAGTGTCCATAAATGCCATCTTGCCGGGTAATTAAGGCAAAATTACTGTACAAACATTGTCATCATATTTAATATATTGCTTTATTTTTTATTAATTCCATCTGATATCGAAAACACGTTTTGTGGTCAGACGAGCAGCAATAAATTACGTAACGACTGACCTCTCATAGCGATCTGATTAGCCGCGTTTTACGATATTGCAGGCCATGCGCGGGCGAACAGTCTTTTTGTTTCAGTGTATTTGCCATTATATGAATGTTGATAAAATGTTCAAGGGTAAGTGTGTGAAGAAAGTGTAAAGTAGGACCTTATTTCTGTGCAAAACAGGTACGTAGAGTTTGTGTACTTCTGTTTGCTAGTTGTTGAAACTGTGTGATCAGAACTGCTTGAGTAAACTCGTTTATATAAGCCTGTAGACTCGATGTGCCTTCAGTGCACGTAAGTTCATTCGTTTCTTCGATCTTACTGGGAAACTGACTGGGAATTGTTCCATTTGGCTGGAATTCTTGAATATAATAATCAATCTGTAGTTTAAGGAGAGAGTTGGATTGATTTATTGATTATCTGATGCTGAGTGTACCTGTAAAATGCGTACGAAAGATTGTTTGTACATCAATTATAAAATACAGCGATGAGGTGAAACTTTAAGGTTACGGACAACAAGTTTAACATAGACAAAATCTGTTTAGACATAGAACATAATTCTTCGAACGAATGTAGTAACATATCCTAATAACAGTAATGATGTTCTAAAATGTTCGTAACTGTGAACAGTAACAAAAATTGTAACCCTGCTGGATTTAGCTCCTTAATTGTAATTGTTGCGTGTCTTCGTAAGGCAGTGACGCAGTTTGTGTTCTGACGCCATCGTATGCACTTACTGAATTTCTTCTTCGTGTGATCTGTCTGCAGCTTTTTTAAGGAAAACACAAACATACAATTATAATATTTAGCAGTTATTGTTTATTTGTGATTACTGACAAACAAATCGGGTACGAATCCCGGCAGGGGCAAGAGGTTTTTCTCTTCTCCAAAACGTGCAGACCAGCTGTGAGGCCCACCCGTCCTCATATTCAGGGGCTACTGGGGCTTCTCTCCGCGGGACCTGAAGTTGACCACTTTCCTCCCACAAGTGCCAAAGTCAAGAATGAAGGGAGCTATGATTCTACGCCCTCACACGCCTTCATTGCATGGGCAGGGACATCTTTACATATTTACTGAATTAAATAGCAATGCGTTCTGTCTTCTTTGATATTGGTCTGTCCATCTTTCCCTTGGTCGACTTACCTTTCTTTGCCTCTTGGAATGTATTCATACACTAATTTTGGAGCGCGTGTGTCGTTCGTTCTCGATAAATATTGTGTCCGCTTGCTCTATAATGCACAGTAATCCCATTTAAGTTTTGTATATGTGATTATTCTTTTAAGATGTGAACTGAATTATTGTGGCTGAGGCTAGATGCCGATAATCCTCTTTCATGCGTACAGTTCGTTAGGTTTCACAGAAGTATGGAATTTCTTGACGAGCTAAGCAACTCTCAGCAGCTAAAGGAAGGCCCAGAATCACGAAACTAGGAACTTAGCTAATATCACGAGCCCTGACACCTTATACTCCTGCCTGAACAAAGAGTGAAACAATCAGAACATAATGCAGCGTGTGTGTGTGCGCGTGCGTGCGTGTGTGCCCAGTGCAGCTCAAACCAGTGTGACCAGTTTTTCTAAAACTTAGTGTGAAGTTCTTGAAGACATTTTACCAAAGTAATAACAAGATGGAGGATGCAGGAAATTGTGAAGGTAAAGAGAAATTGGTGCCATTTAACGTAACGTGATATAATGCATCCAGTTGTGTTTAAATATTCAAAACAAACACTTACACGTTTCAATCCAACACAACTGTGTTTTTATTGAATAGCTACATGTTTCGGCCGAAGCCGACCATCATCAGGCCATAAATACAATATTTATGTATTTTATATACAATGTTGATTGTATATGATGGTCGGCTTCGGCCGAAACATTTAGCTATTGGATAGAAACGCAGCCATGTTGCAGTGAACCGTATGAGTGTCTGTTTGGCACTTACTGTACCTTCCGTAAACGATGTACATTAATGGCTGTTTGAAAACATTCAACTGCTTACTTGTTCCCCTTTTTCGTAACATGTAAAATAACACTTTGTGCACATGACTTTAAAACATGTCTTGTTTTAAAGACATGTGCACAAAGTGTCTCAAAAACCGAGTGATTTTGACCCGCCGTATTTTAACAGTTTGATTATTACTGACGCAGTCGTGCGTATAGTGGCAACAAGACCTGGTGAGTGTAAATAATACAGTGGTTTTGACATGTGGTTGCTTACGTGGGCGTTGCACCAGTGACCCCCTGAAGATGACGGCTTGACCGTCCTAACGTACGTAGGGGCTTACGTATAAAGGTTAATATATAATCTCCAGTAGTACGTTAATTGGAGCGTGTCAAACCATAGGCATATGAAGTTTGCTATATTCCTAGGTCATAATACTGTTTCGTAGGTCGACAGTTACAACATGGCGACTGTGCGAAACTCTGAGGTTATATCCGACAATAGTAGTGCATACCGCATTTTTACATAAGTAGGATTTTCTGTACATAATAATAATAATAATAATAATATAGAAGGCCATGCAATACGAAAGTAACTTTCGTGATTTTTGCTTGGAACTTCTTGTTAGGATTGAATTGATCAAACTGAAATTTTAACCCTTTAAAGATGAAGCGTATCTGTTTTATATAAGCACTCAGTGCGTACCGCGCTGTAAACACACTCCACTTCGGTTATAAAAACCAGTCTCTTAATGTTTTATAAGGCAAAAGTTGCTGTTTGTTCTGAGATCCGTACAAAACACATAAACGCAATGTGGGCACCACGTAGAATTTCTTATTGTTAAACCTGCTGGTATGTAAAGTTACCGCTACGCTTTAAAAGGTTAAGACGTGCAAAGTGAAAAAGCCTTTGGTTAGGAAGCCTAGCATTACATGTACTGTACATACTCTGTAGGCCTGTGCGATGTATCGTGCCTGTAAAAAAACAGTTTCTTTAAAACTAAACCCAAATTTTTCCTTCCTTGACCGCCATCTTTGTATGCGAGTTGGCATTATTGATGGACAGAGGAACTGCCTTACTTCTGTTCTGTGTTGCAGACGTCATGCTCGTATATCACTTCGTGGCCGCAACATTATTCACACTTAATCTGATTCATTGTTGTTAGAAAGCAATAAAACAGGCCAAATTGACGTGAGCGACTGGCAGCAAGAAACTGAGACTCTTCCTTACCTATATGAAGGCTGTGAAGAAATTTATAGACGCCACACATTTATCATCTGGCAACAAACGGGAGCCATGTATAAGACTGTAACTTAAATGATGACGATTTATACCAAAACCCCATTTTTGGAATTAAAAGTAGCCAATTACTTTACTGTTCCTCATTTTTATAGTTACATCTGTAATAAAGCTGCGTCCGTTACAGTAGCTGGTTCCTTGTAACGAAGCCAAAGACTGTGGCGAATGAATAATCGCTGCTGTAAGTGTGATGTGTTTCGTATTTTAATGGTTGACCGGACTTGCTTGCTGTAGTTGCGTTCGTACATGCTTGTTGCCTGAGTGAGTGATATAAAGGGGGGTTTAATGGAGAACGGCCCTCATTTCTCTCCGTGACGTAATTTAAAAAGATTCATGGGTCGGGATTGCTCTCTATAGTGCTATGTGAATGTTTTCATCGAATCAGCAAGCATCTCGAAGTGCGCCACACAAAAACATTATCTATGGGGCGCCTTGCTCTATTTTTGGCTTCGGCGCCAAACAAGTTGAAAATGCGTCGCCATATTATTATAGAGCAAGCTGTAAGTCCGTCAGAAGGTCTAGGCATCTCGGCGTCTGTTAGTTTGTGTGACGACGCTGTTTGTTACACGCGGGCGCCGGCGTGCCTCTCCAGTGATCGGTCAGTTGTGTCAATCACACAGCGTGACAAGACACGCCCCCTTCTGCAAAGGGACCCTCCGCCTCGTCCACGGACAACTACGCTGATTGTTGTTGTTGTTGTTGTTATTATTATTATTATTATTATTATTATTATTATTATTATTATTATTTACCGCCGATCCCAGTGGCCGCGCGGTCTAAGACGTGGGTCTGCTGCCGTTCGCTTGCTGGGATTGCGGGTTCGAATCCCAGGGAACAAGGACGTCTGTCTATCCTGTGTTGTCAGGTAGAGGTCTCTACGTCGGGCTGATCACCCGTCTAGAGGAGTCCTACCGAGTGTGGCGTGTCTCAGTGTGATCGTGAAGCCTCGATAATGAGGAGACTCTGGCCCACTAGGGGCTGTCGCACCATGGGAAAAAAATTCTTTACCACCAAAATAAACTTTTTTTCCTGGCAGTGGTTTCAAGTTTATTTAATGACTGTCACTACTGTACGTCAGACTGTATACTGTCTAATGACGGAGAGGTAGCGAAAAATGAGTTTGAAATAGTTAGGAAGTAGGCAGTCGTCACGTCATTGAGGGCACTCGCCTGGAGGGATTGAGGAAAATCATGGAAAACCTCAGCATGTTCAGCACTTAGGCGGATATCCTAACAGGGCAGCTGCCAAATAAAGACCAAAGGGGTTGCGGTTCGAGCGGGTTTGACCGGTGGCGCATTCTTCCGGAAGCATGCCGCATTCCCCATCACGGGTCGGCGTGTTGAAGAGTAAAATACACACTCAAATGAGGCGATGAAAGGCAAACGCCCATTCTTGGCGAATTTTTAAAGAAGAGCTACAAAATGCAGCGTTCAGCTTTATATCCTGTGTCCCTGTCTGTGGGCTAAGAGAGTTTTCAGGGATTCTTTCAAATACGTATCAAAGGCTGAACAAAACTCTTAAGTGTACAACTGTGAAATTTTCCAGAACACGTGGCGTCACGCCCTGAAACCCAGTCAAATCTCACGCAGTATTTCTCTGTGGGGCTCCTGCAGCAATTTACCTAACAGACAGTCCGTGAGTTTCGGGCAGCAAGGTCTGCGCAAGACACGAAAAATATGCAAACTCTAAACTATATAAACACGGTAACAGTTTTTTTTTGTATTAGTTTCACCGTGCGTCTTTGTTATATAAACATAGATACCAAACAATGCACTTTCCTCATTTACACTTTTCAAAACACTGTTTCACCCGACATGTTTCGGCGCTTATATTGCGCCATCATCAGGGGTTATATCCTGGCTTCACATAAAGTCGTACGGTTCGTGACAGGCCTGTTTGATATCACTCACACACTGTCGGTAAAATGGTTTCGTCGGTAATTTAATGTGTTCCATGTCCGTGCGCTGTATTACACAAAAACTCTAATCACCAACAAATGCACAAAGAGAGTTTTATCATCAATCATAGCACACTCCTACATGTTTCGACCCTGCTAGGTCATCTTCAGGGAGAACTTTTTGTTATCGTTACACTAAGGTTGCACTTCATAT
>BLKM01000343.1:64585-118794 GCA_013340265.1 Coptotermes formosanus | reverse complement strand
AACACACTCTTACATGTTTCGACCCTGCTGGGTCATCTTCAGGGGGAACTTTTTGTGAACTCTCTGCGGTTCCGGACCGCAGAGAGTTCACGCCTCCAGTACACAGTCAACAGCACATTCTCACTCAACTATAAACTGCAACCGTAGTGTAACGATAACAAAAAAGTTCTCCCTGAAGATGACCCAGCAGGGTCGAAACATGTAGGAGTGTGTTACGATTGACGATAAAACTCTCTTTGTACATTTGTTGGTGATTAGTGTTTTTGGTTTCGTCATTGTATGACCGTGCGGAGCAGGTGTACAGTATAAATTGTTACAGGGAGCTGTCTGTATCACAAACATTGCGTAGTCTTTAGAAATTTAAAATTCAGTTATATTCCGCTTGTAATTAGCGCATATAGCTTCACAACCATTGCATCGTAAATATTGCGTAGTCTTTAAAAAACTTATAACTTGCACGATGACAGTGTCCCTGTGCACGATGACTGTGTCCCTGTGCACGGTGACAGTGTCCATGTGCACGGTGACAGTGTCCCTGTGCACGGTGACAGTGTCCCTGCACACGATGACAGTGTCCCTGTACACGGCGAGTGTCCCTGTACACGGTGACGATGCCCCTGTACACGATTACAGTGTCCCTGTGCACGGTGAGTGTTCATGTGCACGATGAGTGTCCCTGTGCACGATGACTGTGTCCCTGTGCACGGTGACAATGCCCCTGTACGCGATGAGTGTCCATGTACACGGCGAGTGTCCCTGTACACGGTGACAATGCCCCTGTACAAGATGACAGTGTCCCTGTGCACGATGAGTGTCCCTGTGCACGATGACAGTGTCCCTGTACACGCGACGGAAGCACATAGGACGCGTGCAAGTATAGCTCCACCCATTCTTAACGTTGTCACCAGAGGAACATGAGTGGTCTGCTTCACGTTCCGGCCGCCTTACCCTCAGGAAAGATCCCCGGTGCTTATTGACTGGGAGACTGGGTGGGGATCCTGGAACTGGTCTGGACGTTTCGGAGAAGAGAAAAATTTATTGTGCCTAACGGGATTTGAACTTCGGACTGTCAAGCCCGTAGCCTGGTCCTTGTACTGGCAAGGCTATTCCAGATTCTAGACTTTCCCATTATTATCATCATCATGTTTTTCACGTTTACGCAGCGTGTTTACAGCTACATACCCGAAACAGACGATGTTTGTACGGTGCATAATGTTGCGTCTATTCTGTAGTCACAATATATGGCACACGTGATGTCATTTCCAAAGGTAAACATTTTGTTCTTTTACAGCAGTTAAAGTGCGTGTAATTTAACGTTCTAACGAAATAAAATTTGTGCCCCTAACTTTGAATTGAAGGCCGATCCCAGTGGCCGCGCGGTCTAAGGCGTAGGTCTGCGGCCGAGCGCTTGTTGGGATCGTGGGTTCGAATCCCACCGGGGGCATGGATGTTTGTCTCTTGTGAGTGTTTGTGTTGTCAGGTCAGGTAGAGGTCTCTGCGTCGGGCTGATCCCTCGTCCAGAGGAGTCCTACCGACTGTGGTGTGTGTGTGAGTGTGATCAAGTGCAAATAAACAACCTCGACACGTACTGTGAGTAGATAGAAGAGGGAAGGACTACGAAACGAAACTTCGAATTTGAGAATCTGGAAAATATTTCAATTAATTAATTAATTAATTAATGATAAGAATAATTAGGAGCTTAGTGGCTCATGACCTTTAGCAAAACTTGTTCGGTTGATCTAACGAAGTAGAATGAGCTGGGCGGGGCATGTAGCATGTACGGAAACTTTGGGAAATGTATATAAAATATTTATGTGACAATCTGAAGAGAAGGAGCGACTTGCGAGCAAAACACCAAAATGGAGCTTAAACGGATTGGGTGGGAAGGTTAGGAAATGGTGGCGTTACGTCAGACAGTGTGGGCTCCACAGTGTCACAGTCCTGAGCTGTGTATGATGCGGCTACAGTACTTAACGCATGCAGGATGAGGCATTGCGTGTGAAATGTCTGAGAAGGCAAGACATAATGCAAGACTGTGTAGAGGCGTGTTCACTGTGCGTGCAGTCTCGCGCAGGATGAAATGCCTAGCACTGCTTTAGAAGCACTATTTATCCACATGATGACTGAAGCAGTGTTTTGCACTCTGCAGACCTCGTGCCACTAGCGGGTCGTCCGTCAACCCAGTTGCGGTCTCAAACAATTAACACGCACTGCTGAATACTCGGGGCATGTTAGGTTAGGTGCAGATGCTGGCTCATTCACATGTCTTGTGCTCTGGCATAAACGGCCCAAAACAGGCACCACAAACGGGCAGTGGTGAAATCAGTCCAGTTCCGCTACAGTTAAGGCCAAAAAAGAAAAAATATTCTTGTTTGTTTTTTATCTTTTTTTGTTCAGCTTCTCCCCGACATGTTTCGGTAAGTAACTATGCCATTGTCAAGGGGGCTGTATCAAAATTACATAAGATGTGCATGAATGGAACTATAAAGTATTAAAACTTTTGAAATGTTAAAATCTTCTATAAAATTTGTTGCACATTTTAAAAGTTTTCCGTGTTATGTGGGTCCCTGTCACCACGGCATGGCGCGTCCTCGGGTTGCGGATGGAGGAACGGCCTCCAGTTATGGAGGGTAGCTGCGAATACATTGAATAAGCAGTCGCGGACAGACGACAAGGGGTGGTCCTCCAGCTTGGGGGTTGGGCGAGGTGCTAACAACTCCTCACCGTAAAAAATTATGACGTTACGAACCATTACACAATGCCTCGGACCTGGACCGATTCTTTGGTACGACCCCAGCTATGGAAAAAGGATATGAGTTTTGGAACATGGAATGTGAGGAGCATGTATAGGTCAGGGTCGCTTATGACAGTGGCCAGGGAATTAGCTAAGTATAACTTAGATTTAGTGGGTGTACAGGAGGTTAGGTGGGACAAAGAAGGGACTGTAAGAGCCGGGGAGTATACTTTTTTCTATGGCAAAGGGCAGGAAAATCATCAATTGGGAACAGGTTTTTTTGTGCACCAGAGAATAGTATCAGCAATCAAGAGAGTGGAGTTTGTTAGTGCTAGGATGTCATACATACTGCTGAGAGGCCGCTGGTGTAATATCATTGTTCTGAATGTGCATGCACCAACAGAAGAGAAAGGTGATGATTCAAAGGATAGCTTCTATGAGGAATTAGAAGGGGTTTTTGATCACTTTCCTAAGTACCATATGAAAATTCTGTTAGGAGATTTTAATGCAAAAGTGGGGAGAGAGGATATTTTCAAACCGACTATTGGGAATGAGAGTTTACATCAGGATAGCAACGATAATGGTGTTAGAGTAGTAAACTTTGCCACATCAAAGAATCTAGTTGTTAAGAGCACTATGTTTCCGCACCGAAACATTCATAAATACACCTGGACCTCTCCTGATGGGAAGACTCACAATCAGATCGATCACATATTGATGGATAGGAGACGGCATTCCAGTATACTCGATGTGCGATCTTTCAGGGGAGCTGACTGTGATACTGATCACTATCTGGTGGTTGCGGAAGTTAGGGAAAGACTGGCAGTAAGTAAGCAAGCAGCACAGAAGTTTGATGCCGAGAGATTTAATCTCAAGAAGCTAAGTGAACTAGAGGTTAGGAAACAGTATCAGCTTAAGATCTCAAACAGGTTTGCAGCTCTGGAAAACTTAAATGTTAGTGAGGACATAAATAGGGCTTGGGAAAACATTAAAGAGAATATCAAAATCTCAGCTCAAGAGAGTCTAGGTCTACACGAACGGAAGCAGCATAAACCATGGTTTGATGCAGAATGTGCAGAATTTTTAGATAAAAGGAAGCAGGCTAAAATTCAGCGGTTACAGAATCCAAACCAAAATAATGGAGATAATCTGCACAACGTAAGACGTGAAGCTAGTAGACATTTCAGGAACAAAAAGAAGGAATATCTGAAAGCTAAAATTAATGAAATTGAAACGAACAGTAAGAACAAGAATATAAGAGACTCGTATAGGGGTATCAATGAGTTTAAGAGGGGGTACCAACCTAGAATTAATGTAGTAAAGGATGAGAAGGGTGACCTGGTTGCAGACTCTCACAGTATTTTGGCTAGGTGGAGGAATCATTTCTCCCAGCTGTTGAATATACACGGGGTTAATGATGTTAGGCAGATTGAAGTACACACAGCAGAGCCACTAGTGCCTGAGCCCAGTGCCGTTGAGGTTGAGATGGCTATTGAAAAACTAAAAAGTCACAAATCACCAGGTATTGATCAGATTCCAGCAGAATTGATTAAAGCAGGGGGTAGGATTATTCGGTCTGAAATCCATAAACTTATTATTTCTATTTGGAATAAGGAGGAATTGCCTGAGGAATGGAAGGAGTCGGTCATTTTGCCTATTTATAAGAAGGATGATAAAACAGATTGTAGTAACTATCGATGCATATCACTTTTGTCGACTACATACAAAATTTTATCCAACATTCTTTTGTCAAGGTTAACTCCATATGCAGAGGAAATTATTGGGGATCATCAGTGTGGATTTCGACGTAACAGGTCAACTACTGATCATATATTCAGCATTCGTCAAATACTTGAGAAAAAATGGGAATACAATGAGGCAGTGCATCAGCCATTTATAGACTTCAAGAAAGCCTATGACTCAGTTAGGAGGGAGGTCTTGTATAATATTCTCATTGAGTTCGGTATCCCCAGGAAGCTAGTAAGTTTAATAAAAATGTGTCTAAGTAAAACGTGTAGCAGAGTTCGGGTAGGCAAACACATGTCTGACACGTTTCCTATTAAGAATGGCTTGAAACAAGGAGATGCTCTGTCGCCATTGCTTTTCAACTTTGCTTTAGAATATGCCATTGGGAGGGTTCAGGCAAACCAGGAGGGCTTGAAATTGAATGGTACACATCAGTTTCTGGTTTATGCTGATGATGTTAATATATTGGGTGGAAGCATACATAGTATAAAGAAAAATGCAGAAGATTTAATTATTGCTAGTAAGGAGATTGGTCTAGAAGTAAATGCTGAGAAAACTAAGTACATGGTCATGTCTCGAAATCAGAATGCACGACACAATCACAACATAATTATAGATAATAAATCCTTTGAAAGGGTGGAAGAATTCAAATATTTGGGAGCAACCCTAACGAATCGAAACTCCATTCATGAAGAAATTAAGAGCAGATTGAAGTCGGGGAATGCTTGCTATCATTCGGTGCAGAATCTTTTGTCTTCCAGGTTACTATCCAAAAACACAAAGATTAGGGTATACAGAACTATAATTTTACTTGTTGTTCTGTATGGATGTGAAACTTGGTCTCTCACATTGAGGGAGGAACAAAGACTGAGGGTGTTCGAGAATAGGGTGCTGAGGAGGATATTTGGGCCTAAGAGGGACGAGGCGACAGGGGAGTGGAGAAGACTACATAACGAGGAACTTAACGACCTGTACTCATCACCAAATATTATTCGGGTAATCAAATCGAGAAGACTGAGATGGGCGGTGCATGTGGCACGTATGGGGGAGGAGAGAGGTGCATACCGGATTTTGGTGGGGAGACCCGAGGGAAGGCGACCACTTGGGAGACCCAGGCGTAGATGGGAGGATAATATTCAGATGGATATTCGGGAAGTGGGATGTGGGGGAATGAACTGGATTGAGCTGGCTCAGGATAGGGACAGGTGGCGGGCTCTTGTGAATGCGGTAATGAACCTTCGGGTTCCATAAAATTTGGGGAATTTCTTGACTAGCTGAGAAACTGTTAGCTTCTCAAAAAGGCCTCTGCTCCATGGAGTTAGTTAGTTAGTTAGTTAGTTTTTAAAAGTTTTAATAGTTTATAGTCAGATTCATGCATATCTTGTGTAATTTTGATATATCCCCTTGATAATGGCATAGGTACTTGCCGAAACATGTCGGGGAGAAGGTGAACAAAAAAGATAAATAAATAAACAAAAGTATTGTGCATAAGTTGGCTGTGTTTTCTATATTGTTCGTATGCACGGGAATGAACAACACACAAAAGAACAGGTAATACGTTCCCTGTGAACGCCATAAAGACATCGAGGAGTGGAGGTGTAAGCCCACTCATTCTTAGCCTCGGCGCTAGGCACAGGTGGGTGGGCATTTTCTCGCCACGGTCGTTTTATCCCCGGGGTGTCAGACCCTGATAGGCCTTGCCATTGAATAGACGGCTGGATAGGCCCCACAGCTGTTCCTGGCGCTGTGAAAAACGGAAAACCCTGTTGACCTTGTGGGGAATCAAGCAGTGATGACTGTCTTCCACCTTTTGTGTTATATGGGACAAACTGCTCGCACTTTTAAAAGAATTCTATGCTTGCGATATTAGTTGAAAATGTACACGCAGCTGACTTACAGTTCATAACCTGTTTGTACGTCTACGGACGTTCTTTTGCCTTCGATATGACACCAATCATCATTTTGTAGACTCTGTGCTCCACGAGCTGGAAACTCGGGAGTACAACTCGAAATGTCTCCTTCTTCCAATCCTCTCTTCTTTATGCTCAGAACTTTGTACATAAGGCCCTTCGAGAGGAATCATTCATGCAGTTAGTGTATTTGTCTTTATTTTATATTAAACCAGTTACAGAATGTATAACGCTGCAATTCTGGCGCGCATTTCGCTTTTTTTAATTTAATTATTTCGACACAAACAAAGTTGCGAGAAAGATTCGTTCAATTATCTACATATAACAAAAGAATTCTAAATTACGCGATTAGTTAACCTTTTAAAGCTTAGCGGTAACTTTACGTACCACCAGGCTTAACATTCAACAATTTTGCATGGTGCCCACATTGCGTTTATGTGTTTTGTACGGATCTCAGAACAAACAGCAACTTTGCCTTATAAAACATTAAGAGATTGGTTTTTATAACCGAAGTGGAGAGTGTTTACAGCGCGGTATGCACTGAGTCCTTAAGTAAAGCAGATCACGTTCCGTCTTTAAAGGGTTGCTTGGCGTTGCGTTCTGTTTGGCCGCGCAGTGTGTGTACAGCAGGCCATGAAATAAACAGTGTCAAAATCCAGGTAGCCAATCGTTATCCAGGGGGTTATGAACTTCGGTTGTGGCGCGGTAGCGCGGTAGGTGATGCCCGCTGTACGAAGTAAATAACGTACGCGATTAATGGTGATAGGGGAACGTGGCCGTGAGGAGATTGTGCTACAATATCCCAGCTTTTGTGTGTAGCGACTGAGGATAACCACGATAAACCTAAGGTAGGACAGGCGGTGTTGCGGCCCAAACTCGAGGCCGGCACCTCCCCAAAGCAAATTAGAAACATTATCGCCTGGGCCAACTCGCTCGCGGGAGCGGTGGTCAGGGGGAAAAGTTTTGGGGTGGTGCTAGTGTTGCAAGAGGGTTACGCGGTTGGGCTACCGATAAAATGCTGATAATCAGAATGTTCAGAACGGCTGCCAGCGGTTGCTGATATACTGCTGATACCTTTACAAGTGTCAGTACAAACATTGAGGAAAGCCCGCGTTTGGTTCAGATTAGCAGCGCATCGTCGGCGTGGAGGAGGACGCCACAAGTACTGCAGTGTCATTAACTTCCTCCCCTTCGTCAATTCTATTCTTTCTCCCCTGTTGCTGGCGCCAGCGGGAGCTTCTAATGACCGGGGTCACCGGAAACTCGGCGACATGTCAAGAGTCTGGTTACCTCACCTCTTTTTCTTTGTTTGGGGGGGGGGGGCGGGTGGGGGGCACAAAGCAAAGCGGTGGCAGCTTTCTGCTGCATTAGTGTACAGTGCATTACGTCGCGTCACATCCAGACTGCAACGAACGCCGCATGTTTTGTTCTGGCTGGACGCTGAAGGCCCGGGACATCAGCCGTCTGACAGTCGACTCGGGGAGGCCAGCCCTGTTCCAAGCGCTATCATTCGCTCAGCCGAGCAGCAAATTCCCCACTTACAAGTATTACGGAATCCGAATAATAGTTATGCAGTATTCAGTTCTGGAGTTCTCAAAGACGCGATGTTGATGATCACTGTCTTGTGGAATGCGTTACCTTGCAGCTAGGTGCTGCGTAGTGGCATCATAAAAGAACCAGCAGCCCGAAATGTTGGTACTCCCGTTCCAATCTAGACGGTGTCATGTATCAGAAGGAAGTAACAAGGCAGGCAATGTACGTATAAACGTAACAGTGAGGCGCGTTCGCGTAACCACTGTTGCAGTGGAAAAGCAATAAGTATTACATATCCTGAGTGTGTGCTTGTAGCCGTAGTTATCCAGTATGCAAAGCGCATGCGCCGTATTATATTGTCATCTGTGGCCTGTCCGACTGTACCATATTTTTCCATATTGTCTCATAAACGGCATGGTTTTCGGGAAAGACGTTATTGAACATGAAATGTGTGTTTTGATTTTCTCTGCAACTTCTGTCTGAAACATTTCTCATTCCAAGAAGAATTAAGCGAGATGTTACCATAAATGTACACAGGTCTCCGTCTGCAGCAGCCGTTATTCCTGTCATATTTTAATGATTTCCGAAAAATACTAAGATATAAAATTTGAAGAAAGTCCGTCCGGTGGGATCCGAGTTGTTCCAACGTCACTTCCGACGGCCAGCTCCACTGCACGCAATGCCAAGAGCCAGCAGCACTGAACCCGTTCCGCAAGCCGCAGAACTTAATTGTCGCGCGTCTGTCACAAAGTCTGCGCCGAGCAGCAAAAAAAGTGCAATTTTTCCCAAGTCGTGCCTTCTGTTTGCCCTGTCATTGTGATGCCGAAACTAGTGTTTTTTATTTGTATGTACTGGAATGCGTGTTATCTGCTTTCCCTTCCCCTCTTCTCTTTGTGAAGAGATAATAAAGCTTCCAACGTTTGTAATTAGCTGACATATAAAAATGGCGCCGTCTGTAATAAGACAAGAATCTCCGGATAGAACTCACACAGCCCACTCTGCTATTGTACAGACCCGGTGTACCGCGGCAGGAGTTAGCCGGTGTAATGCGGTACTTTGTGTCTGGTGTACAGCGGCACATGGTGACCGGTGTACTGCGGCACTTGGTGGCCGGTGTACCGCGGCAGGAGTTAGCCGGTGTAATGAGGTACTTTGTGTCTGGTGTACAGCGGCACATGGTGGCCGGTGTACTGCGGCACTTGGTGGCCGGTGTACCGCAGCAGGAGTTAGCCGGTGTAATGCGGCACTTTGTGTCTGGTGTACAGCGGCACATGGTGGCCGGTGTACTGCGGCACTTGGTGGCCGGTGTACCTCAGCAGGAGTTAGCCGGTTTAATGCGGCACTTTGTGTCTGGTGTACAGCGGCACATGGTGGCCGGTGTACCGCGGCACTTTGTGGCCGGTGTACCGCAGCAGGAGTTAGCAGGTGTAATGAGGTACTTTGTGTCTGGTGTACAGCGGCACATGGTGGCCGGTGTACCGCGGCACTTGGTGGCCGGTGTGATGAGGTTCTCTGTGTTTGGTGTACAGCGACACTTTGTGGCCGGTGTACCGCGGCAGGAGTTAGCCGGTGTCATGAGGTACTTTGTGTCTGGTGTACAGCGGCACTTTGTGGCCGGTGTACCGCGAATTTTTGTTTTAAACGGTATAAATATATCACATTAACGTCAAAAAGAGTGGGTTTATTTGTTAAATTATTGAATCATTCCGATTTGTGCTGCTACTCGGTAAGCTACATTTCGCAGTAACTATACCACCTTCCCATTTTTAAAATTCCCTCTGTCATTCAGTTAACGAGTTGATTACAAACCTTTCTCTCCGAGGCACGTTGCCCCCACTGTGTCGGTCCGCAGCAAGACACTATTTATGGCTGCAGACACGTGATGCCTTTCTACTGTAGGACATTTCTCCGTCCTTGGGACAGAACCTGAAGTAGCAAATTGTTTTATTGCTCGGTGAATTTGTTTCTGTGATCATCTTTACTAAACCCAGATTATTTATCCCCCCTTTGGACTCTGAATTTATGACTCGTCCTTTTTGTTTTGAGCCGCTTTCTGTGTGAATAACAAGGAAGTACCAAAGACACTGTTTGCACTTTACACAGTGTGGTGCCAAAACCACTTGACACTCGACGTTTAACAGCAGAAATGCCGTGTCAAGTGACTTTTCCACCATTCTGTATATTTTACATCATCGTCAATATGATGCAGCATTCTCCTGTACATTTTTTTTTTTTTTTTGGTTTTCCTGAAGCTGTGAAAATTGTGAAAGTGGTGGTAAAGCATTTCTTTCATTGTTCTTCAGACATCAGTGACAATTACTGGTCTTTTTGTTTAACAAATCGCTTCACCGGTCCATCTGCAGCTTGCTGTCATACATTCACCGAGCTACGGTGCATAGGTTCCGCGAACCACAGAGTAACAATCCAACTGTACGAAAGATTGAAACATCTTGCTGTAGTCCTGCTTCCTTCCAGACCGAAACATTATTTTCCATTTTTCTATTTAATGTAAAGAAGAATAAGAAAAACAAGTTGTCAGAGAAGCAGACTGAAAAGCAAAGAAGCATTCCTCGCGAGCAAGAGAAAGAAGCAGGAGTGCATAAGTGACGTAAGTAGCCTGAATCTGACGTCAATTCGGAGGTCCGGGTAAGGCACAAAAGACAGACGCTGATAGCGCAGAGCGCTCCGTATTTATTTTTGCGCGGAGGCCTTAAATATCTTAAACCAGCCCTGAATGAGGGATCGCTTGCAGAGTGAAGGTTAATTATCACTTTCCAACATCTTTACGCATCCCCGTTTTAAGGGTGATTCTCCTCCCCCTCTCGCCCATGGCCCGACAGCCCCCAGTGGGCCAGAGCGTCCTCCTTGTTGAGGCTTCACGATCACACTCAGACACACACCACAGTCGGTAGGACTCCTCTGGACGAGGGATCAGCCCGAAGCAGAGACCTCTACCCACAACACACAACACTCACAAGAGACAGACATCCATGCCCCCGGCGGGATTCGAACCCGCAATCCCAGAAAGTGCACGGCCGCAGACCGCGCGGCCACCGGCATCGGCTTTTAGGATGATTGCTGTAGTTAATTTACAGTATATGTGAATTTGGCAGACAGACAGACAGACAGACAGACAGACCGACAGACAGACAGACAGACAGTAGTTTCATTTACGTGGCTGTGTCGCAGTGAGGCATCTTGTGGTGGTCGTGACACTCATGTAAGATGCGGAATATCAGTGAGATATATGGTCATGCGTTTGTATGACAAGTCAGTTGCCGCTTGCTGTCGGCTCCCTTATCATATTAACGTAGCCTACTCCTGCGACCGCCACACGTGAAACGGAGCAGCGGTTCTACGTCACAAAAAATAGTTGTCAGATAAAATAAAGACTCCGTATTTTGAACTGAATTCACACGTAAGAGGTAAAGCAGTCCCATTACAGGCCTGGACAGGCCCTGAGGGTTCCAGCAGGTTGAGGCTGCCAGATTTCCGGACAATCGGCACTTGAAGGTGGTAAGGTTGTCAGCCATATACACCAGCCGCCTTTACCCCCAGGAGATATTCGTAGTACTCATTTCTGTTAGAGGTTGAGTCGACCCCAGCGCCACAGTGAATTCAAATGTGCAGCCACGGTAACAAGGAACAATATTCAAGAGCATTTGGCCTCTTAACCCTTTAAAGCCTAGCGGTAACTTTACGTACCACCAGGTTTAACATTAAAAAATTCTACGTGGTGCCCACATTGCGTTTATGTGTTTTGTAGGGGTCTCAGAACAATCAGCGACTTTTGCCTTATAAAACATTAAGAGACTGGTTTTTATAACCGAAGTGGAGAGTGTTTACAGCGCGGTACGCACTGAGTCCTTATATAAAACAGATAAGCTTCGTGTTTAAAGGGTTAATACGGTCGTATTAGTGGGCTCAGAGACCAACTCATCGGCATGGCCTAACGTCCCGTGTTCCCGCTTCGTCTGCGAATGGTTTCCGGTTTCATATACACACCCAGAGACGGACTGTATTAACTGGAGGTTATCTTAGTATCCCTCAGCGTCGCCGGAAACCCGGACAATTCGTCAAATGGGCAGAGGCGTCTTCCTTTCACGTCCCTTCCAATTCATTATTCATTAATCTTCCTGCTATTCGACTCTGTATATTCTGGGTCGCTGTCAGCGCCATGAACTAAAGGGCAAGTAAACAAAGTTATTGTTTTGCCGAAAGCAAACATTTGGGAAGCCGCCAACTGTGAACGGGGGAGGCCTCAACTTCGGAATACACTAAACAGTTTGGTGCTGTGTTGATGACGATGGTGATGATGGTGACCGGACCAATTACTGGGGATAAAAAGCCCGACAAAAGCGCAGCAGTAACCCAGTCTCCGACTAATGACGGGGCCACCCGATTCACGACAGAGGATCTCGTTCGATTCCAGAGACGGTATGAATGTTTCTGTTGTATGGAGCGTTCACGGTGCCATATGACAGGTAAAGGAGTTTTTTTCCAGGGTTAAATCGGTCAGAGCCTGAAGGTGACGAGTCAACTCCATTTGCTGCCGAGGTCAGGAATGCGTGGAGGTAAGCATCCACCCTTCCTCACGTGCTTAACCTTTAGAAGACGAAAGGTAATCTGTTTTATACAAGGACTCAGTGCGTAGCGCGCTGTAAACACTCTGCACTTCGGTTATAAAAACCAGTCTCTTAATGTTGCATAAGGTAAACGTTGCTCTTGGATGTGAGATCCGTACAAAACACATAAAGGCACTATCAGTGCAATGTAGAATTTTTCAACTTGTAAACCAGGTGCCACGTGAAGTACCCGCTAAGCTTTAAAAGGTTAAACATGCGCAGAGACAAGCCGCCTGGCGCGCATCGTCACGGCGCGCTTTATGTCGCTCTTGCCGGTACATTTGCATCAGGCCTGTGTTCCAAGACATCACGGCGACGCGCACCGTCTACAGAAGGGCAAGAAGAAGACGTCGGTCGTCGTCGTCGACGCTGTGACGACGTCTATGGAGACTGTAGGTCGGCAGTGGAGGAGGAAATCTGGCGGGCGCCGTTGTCTGCGGCAGTGCACCCGCAGGATCAGGCGACGACGTCGGTCGCGCTCAGCGTCTGTCCAGCCGGCCGGCCGGCATCCCTGTGGTGCCCGGAATACTGGAGCCCTAATGGTAACACTTTGAGTGACGTCATGCATCGCGACGACCCCTGTGTCGGGGACGGTGGTTATATTGACAACAAGAAATGTATGTATGTACGCGTGTATGTATGTATGTATGTATGTATGTATGTATGTATGTATGTATGTATGTATGTATGTATGTATGTATGTATGTATGTATGTATGTATGTATGTATGCATGTATATGTATGTATGTATGTATGCATGTATGTACGTATGTACTATGTATGTATGTATGTATGTATGTATGTATGTATGTATGTATGTGTGTATGTATCTATGTATGTGTGTATGTATGTACGTACGTATGTATGTATGTATGTATGTATGTATGTATGTATGTATGTATGTATGTGTGTATGTATCTATGTATGTGTGTATGTATGTACGTACGTATGTATGTATGTATGTGTGTATGTATGTATGTGTGTATGTATGTATGTATGTGTGTATGTGTGTATGTATGTATGTACGTACGTACGTATGTATGTATGTATGTACGTATGTATGTATGTATGTACGTACGTACGTATGTATGTATGTATGTACGTATGTATGTATGTATGTACGTACGTATGGTGTGTGTGTATGTGTGTATACATATGTATAAGTGTGTATATACACATATCACGCCAAGTCTCGGCACGGTACGTACAAAGACAGACCGGTAAGCCCATTGTAACCACTACCCCTGTGCCTGCACCCCATTTGGCTGCCTCCCAACCCAAAATAGAGGGCCTCCCCCATGGGATCACATTTATGGTTCACCGCTTAGCAACAGTGTAAGTAGCTCAAGAGGTGTAGTGTCGGATGATAGGATGATTAATGAATGATGAATTAGAAAGGATGTGGCAGGAGACGGTCGCAGCATGTTTCAGTTGCCACCACAGCATTTCGTGCAGATTGAGAAGGTGTAAGGGTAAATGTATACCCCACATTTATTAAGCAACACGCCATTGAAAGGTATGGAGGCGTGGAGGCAGAACTTAATACATTCGTAACTTAGACACTGGATGAAGACGGGCTGTCACCTTTCACGCCTCGCCGCGTTGCTTCCTGGGACGGCACCCGGCGCCGCTGGATACGAGGCTGCACGTGCTGCATCCGGCGTTACAGCGTAACATCTCACCTTCAAAATGTACCTAGGATAGAAAAATGTCGGACCTTGTTGTAATATTACGCTATTAATATTGTGTGTCTTGTCTCGGTGCATACTGTGTTGATAGAGCGATGTGGCGAACTGTGTGACGCAGATTATGAGAATAAAGCACAGTCCGTTGCGAAGCTGGGCAGATGTACCGCACAGAGTGAAATTAGATCGATGGGCGGGGCATGTAGCATGTATGGTGCACACAGGATTTTGGTGGGGAGACCTGAGGAAAGGCGACCACTTTGGAGACCCAGGCGTAGATGGGAGGATAATATTAAAATGGGTCTTCAAGAAGTGGGATGGGGCATGGACTGGATTGAGCTGGCTCAGGGTAGGGACAGGTGGCGGGCTCTTGTGAATGCGGTAATGAACCTCCGGGTTCCATAAAATTTGGGGAATTTGTTGACTAGCTGAGAAACTGTTAGCTTCTCAAGAAGTCCTCTGCTCCATGGAGTTAATTAGTGAGTTAGAGTGAAATCAAATCTCCAGAGTACATCAAGTGCAAGAGCGTTGATTGTCGCACCCAAAATTACTGTCTCCCCCCCCCTCCCCGTGCACAATGCCACCAGAATTACCCTGCGTCTTAACACCGCCATATGTAGACTGTTAATCCCACAGCAGTGCCTTGCTAAGTACAGGGCGCGTTTTATCGCCTGTAGCGTCGTGCGAGGTGGCAAGTACGATATGTAATTGCATTTGCAAGCTTGCAAATGGGTCTCGTGTTTCACAATTTGTAGCCTGGCCTAAGTAGAGAGAAACACGTGTGTTCGTCAGCGGCACACGTGTATCTGTTGCCCTTCACGGTTTAATTAACCCTTTAAGGACGAAATTTTATCTGAGTAGAAGACCCGGCTCGTACCGCGCAGTAAACACTATGCACCTCGGTTATAAAAACCAGTCAGTTAATGCTGTATAGGGAAATAATGGCTGTTTGTTCTGAGATCCACACAAAACACATAAACACACTGTGTGAGCAGAACGTAGAATTGCTGAATGTTAAACCTGGCGGTACATACAGTAACCACTGGGCTTTAAAGGGCTACAGTCCGTACCGCGCAGTAAACACACTCCGTCTCGGTTATAAAAACCAGTCAGTTAATGCTGCATAGGGAAATAATCGCTGTTTGTTCTGAGATCCACACAAAACACATAAACACACCGTGTGGGCAGAACGTAGAATTTGTGAATGTTAAACCTGGCGGCACATACAGTAACCGTTAGAGTTTAAAAGGTTAAATTGTCAGATAAGAGGTACAAGACTCCTTGCAGCAGAATCCGCCTTCGCTACTCACGAAATTTCCCACATTTCATTGAAACCGGAAGCCCATTATTATGTTCAGAAGTGCCTCGCATTGGTCCCTCCTCTGAGCCACAACCTTCCGAACCTGCGCCTTTAAAATCCATTCTAATATTATCCTCCCACCTATGCCTAGGTATTCGAAAGACGTAGGCATATCTTTCCTTCATGTGTTCTGATGGAAACATTGTATGCCTGTATCTCATTTTTCAATGCGTGCTACATGAAACCACCCATCGAGTCTGTCTTCACTTGATCGTGTTATGACGAGTACCAAACTGTGGTCCTCCTCATCACGTGAGATCCTTCTGCTGCTCAGGTATTCACCTGACGCCCGCCGTCGAAATAGTGCAGCTTCGGAGGTGACCCGCCACTGAATTACGAGAAGTTGTCTAGGGTGATGGCGAAGTCCCACGGCAGTGCAGGCAACCAATAACACACTTGCGTACAGTGACTGGTTGAGACATTCGAAATGTCTTCGTTCTGCAATGACACATTGCCAAAGTCTCTCCGGAACGACTGCATGTTATCTCCGACACAGACGACTAAATTATCGTCTGCATGGGCTTTCAGTTGTTAAACATCGAGTGTAAACTGAGTTTTGAGTCATCCTATGCATTAGAATTGTCAGTCAGAGGAGGCACCCTCGGTGACCGAACATAGAAACGTCAAATAAGCAGCAGGACTGATCGACTGGGAAAGCAAAACACAAGACAGGCACAAAAGTAGAGAAGCTGAAGTCGCCTATGGGCTATGAAATAACGGAACTTTGTTATTTCAACTGCATCTGCGCGCGCAGCGAGAAATTATGCATACTTTATGGCTAAAACTGAAGCAGTTGCGAATATTGGATTACGCTGGAGTTTTCTGCGCGGTACGAACTGAATATTTAGATATAATTCAGGTTAATTTCGTCCTTGTAGTGTTAAATTAGCGTTTGCTACGTACGCGATCGAGTTCGTTTGTCCGTAACTTATTTTAAAACAGGATATAGCCTAACATTTGAGTGTTCCCAGGGTAGGAAACACCTGGTAACATAATACCGGACTTGTCACGAATTATACACGCTGAGCTTCCGTTCAGGAAATGGCTGCCGCCCGAACGTCGCCAAATACCCTCTTATCTCTTGCAATAGCCTACCTTACTTCCGCTGCAGCAAGCACACCTGCACTTTCCAGACTACAATAAAAATTAAATTTTGACCTTAGTTTAGCAAGCAATGCAAAAGCAGGTCTATCGCATTAAACTGCTAGTATGAAGTCTACTGAAATTTCAGTCGTAAACGTTCCCCCCCCCCCCTCTTTTTTTTGTTCAATGTCTCGACAGTCCATAGTGGGCCAGGCCTTCCTCATTGTTGTGGGTTCACGATCTCACTCAGGCACACCACACTCTGTAGGACTCCTCTGGACGAGTGATCAGCCCGACGCAGAGACCTCTACCTGACAACTAACAACACTCACAAGAGACAGACATCCGTGCCACAGCGGGATTCGAACCCGCAATACCAGCAAGCGAGCGGCCGCAGGCCCACGCCTTAGACCGCACGACCACTGCGATCGAAACATTTGCAGTCATCGACGCCGTCGTGGAATTTGAAGTAACAACTCTATTTAAAGAAAAGGGTGAACGCGCATTTCTTGTCTATAAAAACAAATTTTGTGACAAACACTTAAATCTCATCATGTCGATGATTTCTGTAAAGACACCTCGCATTAGTCCTCTGCTGAGACGCCATATTCACTGCTCCATGCTGCCAGGTAGACGTATGATGCTATGATATCTTT
This sequence comes from Coptotermes formosanus, assembly GCA_013340265.1. Lineage (NCBI taxonomy): Eukaryota > Metazoa > Arthropoda > Insecta > Blattodea > Rhinotermitidae > Coptotermes > Coptotermes formosanus. Next base: position 101,462 of record BLKM01000343.1, on the reverse strand, counting down.
TCCACAACAGCAGACACTGCACTAAGGATTCCACCAGTGCCGGTTTTAGTAAACGCGCGGCCCGATTGCAAGCCCTGTGACGGGCACCTGAAAGTTATAGTGCACAGCAAAAACGACTAACATTTTGGTATACTAAGTAAGTTAGGATGAAAAATTAAAATCATCCCTTTTTATCATGTTTATTTACTTTTTAATCAAGAAATCAGTCAAATGTATGATTTATTTTACTCCCCCCCCCCCCACCATGAGGGGCCACGGTGGCGCAGTTGGTTGAGGCACTGCGCTACAAACCGGCAGGTCGCGGGTTCGGTTCCCGATGGTGTCAGTGGAATTTTCCATTGGCATAATCCTGCCGGTCGCACTATGGCCTGGGGTCGACTCAGCCTCTAACAGAAATGAGTACCAGGAATCTTTCCTGGGGGGGTAAAGGCGGCCGGTGCGTATGGCTGACAACCTTGCCACCTTCATGTGCCGATTGTCTAGAAATCTGGGAGCCTCGACCTCCTGGAACACTAAGGGCCTGTCCAGGTCTGTAACGGGACTGCTTTTACTCCCTCCCCCCCCCCCCCCATGAGCGCGGGGCCCGATTGCTTCAAGTCCGTCCAGCCGGCCTAAAACCGGTCTTCATTCAAGCATACACTGTACTGTCGCTTATTAATACCGTTGTGTGCTCCTATTCGTAACTACTATAAGCACTTCCTGCTAACGTGTATGACTAACAGCAAGGCATCAAGCCTAATAGTTAAGAACTTGAAGAGAAGCCGCCTGCACGGCGCTCTGACACTATCTGACAAGCCTGGTTGTAACTTACGACAACTGAAAATTGGTAATGACCTTCTACTGAGTTGAAGCGACGATATTTCAGTCAGTATAGCGCATAGGGTGCTGGCTGGAAGCCCAGAGAGATGGCGTTCGAATTCCCGACAGGCCAGATATATTATTCTGCCCTCGACAGCATCCAGAATGGGTCTGGTACCCTACCAACCTTGTACAAAATGACTGCTGGGGGTTAGAACGGCTGGCATGTGAAGCTGACCAGTCACTTTAACCTGATATCGAGGTTAAGGCGTGGACGTAGAGATCCACTGCTTCACACGCGTGCTGATGGCGTTGTGCTGAACTGAGCGTACAGAAAACTTTGTACCTTGATGGACGCTGAAATTGCATTTTGGTGTCGCTAATGCAGAACGGCGAAGAATTCGTGATATCAATAAAATATTATTATTATTATTTCTTACTGCAGTTGGGTTTTAACCCTGTGGCACCAGCCTTACACCAGTACAGACACCACAATACAATAACACATACATAAACGGAACAGCACAAATTACAGTACACGTATTGGCTGTTCACCCACACAATACAATGTGCCTACACTAATACAGATATACCTACATAAGTACAATATACCTACACAAATACCATATACCCACACATTACAAAATACTTACACAAATACGATATACCCATAAAATACAATATACCTACACAAATACAATCTACCCATACAAATACAATATACCCACACAATACAAAATATTGAAAGTTACAAGCAGGTTTAGTGTCGAAGAGACAGGCAGGCCTATGAGAATACCCAAAGTCGACTCAGCCTCTAACAGACGTGAGTACCAGGGATATCTCCTGGGGGGTAAAGGCGGCCGGTGCATAGGGCTGACAATGTTGCCACCTTCATGTGCCGATTGTCTAGAAATTCTGAACGTCTCAAACTCCTGGAGCCCTAACGGCCTGTCCAGGCCTGTAATGGGATTGCTTTACAGCGACACCAAAAGCTGGAGAAATTATTTCGGAGGGACGCCAGGGGACTGCTTCCACAATGGGCATTCCGGTACTGACTGAGGGGAGACGACCAAAATGCTGACGGAGACACCAAGACCTTCTGGGGCGGGGGTTCACAGGAGCAAACCTCAACGATCAGACCGGTCAAATTTCATCGCAGTGACCTTGATTTGTACGATGAACCACTATTACGATGCTTACAGTTAATAACGCTGGATTCAGGGTTTAAGCAGAGTAGTCACACTTAGCCTAGAAGTTGGATTTACTCTAAAGACATTATAAATAATTGATTGAAATTCGATCAATAGTTTAGAAGATGTACAGACATGACCTCCACCTTACGCGTTAATTTTACACACTTTGTAGAAATAAGTTAGTAGAACGAACTCAGGTCATAGCTAGGTTCAAAGGTTTCAATAAAAAAAAGAAGCAGCTACCCGTGACAGTGCTTATCCAAAGAAGAGGAATCCCGAAGTGCGAAATTAAAGCACTCGCAAAATAACACTAAAAGCGCGTAAAAAGTAAATTAAAACGCTTTTAATGTTCCATATTTATTATTTTGTGGTTAAATGGCTAAAACGGATTTAAAAATGAAAATAAACATTAAAATACGTGATTATAAAGAAAAACACTTAAAAATACTAAAACTTTTCTTGGGGGGGCGGGGAGCCGGTCAATTATTCGTGGATTTTCACTTTTGGCCGGGGGTCGTGGAACCTAACCCCTGAGAAAAGCAATGGATGACTGTGCCTGTATCCCAAATGTGTCGAACGCGCAGTTCCGTTAAAGGCCAGTGGTTACTCTAGTCACGAGCACGTTTAACAGCCAAAAACTCTCCGTTATGCCCATACAGCACCTGACAATAGACTAGTGTTAACAGTGGGCAGTGCGCAGTGCGGACTCCCAGAAGACCGGCTTTAGATTTCCGGCGTCGGCTGGAATTCCTGCCAGGCCACGGCTTTCAGACCGGTTCTGGAGTCCATTCTGTCTTTTAGTCAAGGGGTGCCGCAGCTTTTACCTGGTGGTAAAGCGGCCGGAGCATAAAGCTAACCACGCCCTTCTATCTAGTGTCGAGTTTAAGATTCCGTGAAACCATCCTCCACTCCCCCCAGACACCTACATGTTTATGGCATGATGCTTCATTAAACACAGGAACCTTAACACTAGATGGAGGTGAATGGTCAACCTCACGTCCCGGTCGCTTTACAGCAAGGCATTAACCGCGGTACACGTCGAACAGGGGGCTGGTTGGGCCCCAGGGCTGGTCTGGACGTTTCGGAGAAGAAAAACGTCTCTTGCCTCTGCTGGAAAGCGACCCACAGCTCCTGGGACGTCCATCCCGCAGCCTAATCACTATGTCGACTGAGCTATCCCGACTCCCGAAATAAAACGTGCGTAAAAGAATGGGGACGAAATACCTGCAGCCAAAAGGAATTCGGGAAAAGTAACACGGATCAAAAACTGTTTGGACTGCCGTAATGCAGTGACATGAACAGTCTCTTACTTCCATTCACGTATTCTCCATTCATTGAGCAAAAGGCGATAGCGGTCCGGGAAATATTTTCGTGTGTTTTTCTCTCCTATCGCTATAGGTGTATCAATTTCATGGCTTCCAACCAACCTGTTTCACTTGCCGCGCCTTGCTTCACGGGCGTATCAATACGACAGTGGCACAAGCAGCTTTGCGTGCAGTACGCAACGTGTGTACATCATTAAACGAGTGTGGCGAGGCTGTATGTTCAACATGACAGTAAACGAGTGTGGCGAGGCTGTATGTTCAACATGACATTAAACGAGTGTGGCGAGGCTGTATGTTCAACATGACATTAAACGAGTGTGGCGAGGCTGTATGTTCAACATGACATTAAACGAGTGTGGCGAGGCTGTATGTTCAACATGACATTAAACGAGTGTGGCGAGGCTGTATGTTCAACATGACATTAAACGAGTGTGGCGAGGCTGTATGTTCAACATGACATTAAACGAGTGTGGCGAGGCTGTATGTTCAACATGACATTAAACGAGTGTGGCGAGGCTGTATGTTCAACATGACATTAAACGAGTGTGGCGAGGCTGTATGTTCAACATGACATTAAACGAGTGTGGCGAGGCTGTATGTTCAACATGACATTAAACGAGTGTGGCGAGGCTGTATGTTCAACATGACATTAAACGAGTGTGGCGAGGCTGTATGTTCAACATGACATTAAACGAGTGTGGCGAGGCTGTATGTTCAACATGACATTAAACGAGTGTGGCGAGGCTGTATGTTCAACATGACATTAAACGAGTGTGGCGAGGCTGTATGTTCAACATGACATTAAACGAGTGTGGCGAGGCTGTATGTTCAACATGACATTAAACGAGTGTGGCGAGGCTGTATGTTCAACATGACATTAAACGAGTGTGGCGAGGCTGTATGTTCAACATGACATTAAACGAGTGTGGCGAGGCTGTATGTTCAACATGACATTAAACGAGTGTGGCGAGGCTGTATGTTCAACATGACATTAAACGAGTGTGGCGAGGCTGTATGTTCAACATGACATTAAACGAGTGTGGCGAGGCTGTATGTTCAACATGACATTAAACGAGTGTGGCGAGGCTGTATGTTCAACATGACATTAAACGAGTGTGGCGAGGCTGTATGTTCAACATGACATTAAACGAGTGTGGCGAGGCTGTATGTTCAACATGACATTAAACGAACCTCAGTCCGGTCAACACAGCTCTTTTTCTTTTACTGATAAAACAATTTTGTTTGTTTTCAGAATAACGCGCTACGTGTTTCGGCTAATTATAAAGCCATCATAACTATCCCTCATAAAAACAAGTTCAGCCAGTGTTACGTCATCCCACATTCTTTGGTTTTTCAGTCGTAACTAGAGCCATACCTTACAATATTTGTAGTTTTTAAAAAGATATAAATATGACGTATTTTCAACAGCCTGGAGGTCATCGTGTTACTGTTCTTGGGTTGTATTGTGTTACATTGCTTGTTGAATTGCGGTATTAAGTGTAAAACCACGCACGTTGCGTGCAGTAAGACAAGTCGCCATGCATATTGCAACAAATGCACTATATTTAGATCGAATAACAGACAAACATGTGGTACAAAAACACTAATCACCAACAAATGCACACATAGAGTTTTATCATGACTCATAACACACTCCTACAAGTTTCGACCCTGCTGGGTCATCTTCAGGGAGAACTTTTTGTTACCGTTACACTAAGGTTCCACTTTATAGTTGAGTAAGAATGTGCTGTTGACTGTGTACTGGAGGCGTGAACTCTCTGCCGTCCGGGCCTGCAGGCCGGGACCACAGAGCGAACAAGACCGCAGTACACAGTCAACAGCACATTCTCACTCAACTTTAAAGTACAACCTTAGTGTAACGATAACAAAAAGTTCTCCCTGAAGATGACCCAGCAGAGTCGAAACATGTAGGAGTGTGTTACAATCGATGATAACACTCTCTTTGTGCATTTGTTGCTGATTAGCGTTTTTGTATAATATAGCGCACGGACATGGAACACATTAAACTTGTGGTAATTCTCCTACATATTTCGGCCTTTTTCTGCCATCTTCACGAAGGTATTCAACAAAGAATACAATAGTGGCTGGTTACGTCATAGATGTAAACCAAAAAGTTAAAACACAAATTTTAAAATGGCTAAAAAATTAAACCCATAGTACAGAAAGTATATTGTAACAGTTGTCATTCGATTGCCAACAAACATCAGTTGCAGAAATTCGTCTTAGTTTTGTGGGCTGTGTCTCCTGTGGTTGTTTACATCATCACGGATAAATAGATGTGTGCATTTTTAAAACTTCCCTTCATCGTTATATTTCTGTATTTAAATTCTGTCACTCCTTTTTGACATTGTCAGTGGCGAAATTCTAAGTCGTTTACCCGTCCCTACATCATTTATGTGCAGCAATACTTACACCACAGCTGTCGCCAGCCCAACAATAATGATGGAAGGCCGACAATAGATGGACTGTCTTAAGCCCTTACGGCATGTTGATAGTGACATGTAACACCGGCTTTAACTTTTAAAAACTCAGTTTCTTGCCTGCAAAGCGCTGTGTTGTGTTCTGTACGAGTTTCACAAGAAGTAGTGTTTCTTTTTTTACCAAACAGCAGCAACCAGTTGGTCTTTGTAATAGAGGAGCAATGTTTTCTCTGTGCGGTACGGACTGAATGTTTAAAAGTCACTTAGATGGGCTGTGGCAACAGCACGTGTGGTAGGGTATATCTGACGACTTCTATGGCTTTTTGTTTGTTGGCCTGCTACCCTGTGACACATCTCACGACCTCACGTCTCAGAAGACCGTAACCTTGTACCAAATCCAATCCACACACTCGCCCTATTTATGTAAGATCTATCTCAATATTATCCTTTAATCTATGTCCATATCTAGCCTGTAGTGTCTTCCCTTAAAATTTTTCGGCCTGAACTTTGTACACTTCTTCATATCTTATCATCTTTTCTTTGCATGCTACATGCTTAGCCGATTTAATCATATTTGATTTGGCCATTCTAACAACACAGTACACGTCACTGTGTGAACTTCTACTGTTTCCCGCCACTTCCTCCCTCTCAGGTCTAATGCTATCCTCAGGAACTCATTCTCTGTTACCCCCACACTGTGTTGTTTCCTTCATGTGAGATCTACTCTCGCAACAGCGTTGGCTAAGAGTCAAGACTCCCGGGATGTGACGCCGTGTCGGCTGCCTCTGAAACGCCGCTGTTACCCAGCCTGCTCCGCGTTAACATACCAGTGTAATCGTAACGGTTCTAAGTAGCAGATGGAAAGACAGAAATTCTGAACTGAATTGCAATAAGCATTTCCCGGACTGAATGTATGCTTAATTTAAACGACAATGCAAATTTCATTCATTGTTCGAACGAGGTTGATTCAGGCCTGCAGTATAAATTTTCATTTCGTCCGTAGATCTGTCTTGCTGTGAAGTGTCATCAGATGACTTGCTCGGGAGAGTTCACATAGTGGCGCCTCTGCTGGATTGTTCGGGAACTTCAGCGTGATCCCGTGTCTGTCCATGGCTGTGCGAGCTCTGTGGCTGGTAGTTCGTCCATGGCTGTTGGTGGTGGAAGTATTTGGTGTTGTGTTCTCTATTTATTTGCCCGTTTTTCGGTGGTGTTTGTACATCTGAACATTGTTAATAATTATAATTTCTGTAGAGAAGCTAGTGCGTAACAGTAAGTTAATTTTGAACGGTAAAACACGCTGTGTTCGGGAAAGCAGATACTTCTTTCGTGCATCGAACGAGCATGCATAAATTCCAGCTCTGCTTGCTGTTGTAGTGGAACAAAAACGCGTTTTAACACAGTGCTAGATTATGTTGTAATTGGTACTGACAAGGTTTATTAAGACGCGAAGAGTTTTGTTTACGTGTGGGTATGTGTGTGTTGTGTTTATCACATGTGTTGGGTGTGCAGTGTGGAGTGAGATGGTGATAGTAAAGGATATGCGATTTGATGATGTACGTAATATGAAATCAAAGTAATATGACATATATGTGTACCAGTACAGTAAATTGAGTTTGGTGCTGATGGAGTTGTGCCATGAGAATTTCGTGATTGTCTATTATGGCGAATTCAAATCCACATTGGTCGGAGAATGCTTGTAAATACGGGATCACAATAACGAAACAGATTCGTAATTCTGCTTGAATTCGCCGTCACAGGAAGTTTTGATAAAGTAATATATCGTCCCTGAGTGACGATCGGAAACCCCCTCGGTTTTGTATCGGTTCATTGTGACTCCCTCTGTGTATGAAGTGGCTCCCAAATGCTCCTCCGTAGCAGAAGAAGCGACAGAACCCTGGAAGACGCAGCTGTGTGCTTTCATGTACATGTTCCGGGCCAAACGGAACACTTTGGTTAAACGCCTGTTGAAGGCACGCGTAGTGAAAAAGGAGCATGAAGCCTCGGGTGAAACAGAAACTTGCCTATCGTCTTCCCCTCCTTCGTATTGTTGGTGTTGTAGCAACAGACACACAAATTCTTGTTCACAACAGCAACAACAACAGTGTTTCAATACTGAAATGGTTCGAAACGATTTATTAAAGCGGCTTAAAGACAATCAGCTAGAGATGTTATTGGCAGCCATCGAGAGTCGAGGCGCTGATCTGTCTGCATGCGTGCTGCTTCCCCGCGATCAACCTCCGATGCTGGACCCTCGTTTGCTCTGTTGCCAGTTTTGGCGGTGGCCTGATCTCAGGCAAGCCGCCGAACTGAAACGTTTACCCGTGTGCAAATCTTCCAAAGACACCGTGTATATATGCTGCAATCCGTACCACTGGAGTCGGCTCTGCGAACCCGGTAAGTGATGAAATGCATGTTGTTAACAGGTTACAGTAGGCCAGCGCGAGGTGTGAAGTCTTGCAGGCATGTTGTCGAAGATTCAGGTTTAGCTTCATTTAAGAAGTGTCACGTCGTGGGCTGCATTTATACTGAAACGAGCGGTGGAAGCTGATGAAAGGATAGTGGTTGTATAGAAATATAATACACGGTGTCATATCCCGAAAGATTGTATGTTCATGGTTGCGGTAGTTGTTTTTAATCTGTGGTGTTAATCAGGGGTCCACACATATTCAAAAACTCACGAGCCGTTTCAAAATTCTACGTGCCTGAAGTGTGCGATGAATCATGTTGCGTAATTTGAGACGCGACTGTGCAAAATGCAATCGTCCGATCGAGCTGGCGCCAGAGACTTGTGCACCCCTGCTGTTATCCACGTTACTGAATAGCGGCGAGGCGATCGCCCGTCCAGTGCGCCTTCAGATGTCTTAAACGATTCGTGTGTTTACAAGCCGAGACCGAGTTCGAAGGTGATCTATTCTGAGAGCAGGGAAAGGTCCAAAATACTACAAAAATTGAATCAATATGTATTCAAACAGAATTAAATTGTGTTTATTATATACAATTACATGTTTAGACATATTTCATGTTATTTTGACGTTCATGGTTGGTTTTTAGAGTATATTGAGGAAGAAATATACATTATGTAAGTTCATAAAACGAAATAAGTGATATTTTAATTACCATAATTTTAATTTTAATCGTGTTTTACATATTTACGTAATGTATGTTTCTTTCTCAGTATAGTTTAACCTTTTAAAGCTTAGCGGTAACTTTACGTACCACCAGGTTTAACATTAAAAAATTCTACGTGGTGCCCGCATTGCGTTTATGTGTTTTGTACGGATCTCAGAACAAACAGCAACTTTTATCTTATAAAACAATAAGAGACTGGTTTTATAACCGAAGTGGAGAGTGTTTACAGCGCGGTACGCACTGAGTCATTATATAAAACAGATACGCTTCGTCTTTAAAGGGTTAATGTATGGAACTGGTGAATGTTTAGGGTGGCCAACATCATGCGGACTCAAACGTTAAGGTTTGGGAATAGTGCATTTGTGTTACAAATGACATTAGGTAACACTAATAAATTTGTTGTAGTGTATATGCATGTTACTAAAGTTCATAGTGTATGGCCGTTATTTGTAGTTGAAATAGTGCATAAAGGGAACAACTGTAAGGATGTGCTGTTTTAAAAATGTAATTTTGTTGCATGCCTTGCCAAAACACGGTGTCTCTTTTCTAGTGTCCCGGGTACGAAAGTTCTGTTGCTTAGCAAGCCTGCATACCCCGGGCACGTCTCATGATAGCTGTCATATTCTGTGGGGACGATAGGAATGGCACCTGTGTTGTGCAGTTAGCTCGTACTGTTGGCGGTACATGTTGTAGTGATGGTAGTTGCGCGTTGTGCAAGTGTGGTGGTGCAGATTGCGGATGTGGTTGCAGTCCTGTTACCATGTCTTTAGTCACACGAGTAGTGTGACGGTAACGGAAAGTTCTCCCTGAAGATGACCCAGCAGGGTCGAAACATGTAGGAGTGTGTTACGATTGATGGTAAAACTGTGTGCATTTGTTGGTGATTAGTGTGTTTTGTTTCACACGAGTTGGTTTTCATTTCGTAATTCGCAAGTTATTGCCGTTGTAAAGTCATTGTGTTAACTCGAAACGGAGGAATCTACGTCCCGGGTAGGGCCTGCTTTGATGTGATGCAGTGTATTTTGGTAGACAGGTGCCAGGTTTTACGGTCTACCGCTTCCAGTTTAGGTACCGTTATCCCATTGTGTATCTTAAGATCAGTACCGTTTGTAGGTTCCGAGTAACACAGCGCTCTGAATATTATGTATTCGTTATATTTTGCTACATGTTTCGGCTGCGTTATGTAGCCGTCATGAGGTAGTCTTGTTTTCTGCGAAGAGGCCTCGAGGGAGGTTTGTTCCTAGAAAACATGGCTACCTGTTGATGGCCGTCTAAGAAGGTCGAAACATGTAGCAACACGTGATGAATACGTTATATTCAGAGCAGAGGCCTCTTCCTAGAAAACAAGATTAATTGATAATGGCCGTTTTAGGCGGTTGGAACATGTGGAAAAATGTAAGGAATGCATAATATTCACAGTGCTTCTTATTTGGAGCCTATAATCAGTATATTCTGCCTCAGTTTTCAAGTGTTTGTGTCTGACCAGTACACTGTGCCGTGCTTGCCACGGTGTTTATTACCTAGCACGCTTAGCCGTCTTCACTTTTCGCCCCCGTAGAATTATAGACACATTTTTTGTATATAGTCGTCGGTTTAGAGGGTTATTGTTGCACGTGATCACATTGACACACTCCGTGGGACGCCTCTGGACCGGGGATGGGTCCGTCGCAGAAACGCCTACTTAACGACACAACATTTCACACGAGACAAACATCCATGCCCCCGGCGGGATTCGAACCCGCGGTCCCAGCAAGCGAGCAGCCGCAGACCCACTCCATATATCGAGCGACGCTTCAGATACATCCGGGTAGCTATTTCTGCTCGGAGACGTATATTTGCACTGCAGTTTGTCGTAGTTTCCTGCAGATGTTTGTGATACGTAGAACAGTTCATGTCGTACGTCTTGAGAGGCATGCACCGTGTGTAAAGCAATCCGTGGCATAGGTATTTCGAGTTCCGAACTAAGGACCCACAAATGTCAGTCGCCACTGTACAACAGCGCCAGGTGCACGCTTGTTGTTCAGGCTGGACCCATCCTGAGTGCCCGCAGGACGTACGTATTGTTTACTTGTTTTGGAGCCCGGGTAGCGCAGTGTAGTGACTGAGCGACCGAGGAATCGTGGTTCGATTCCGCCACATGGACAAGAGACGCTGTTTCCCAGTCCGTCCACTGAGCATTCTGTTCAGTGCGTTTGTAAGGCCGTTTCCTCGGGGTTACAGGGGCCGGAGCGTGAAGCTGACCAGCTGCTTGTATGTAGTGCCGAGGGTAAGTATGCGTGGAGCTGTACGTCCACTTCTTCGTACGTGGCGCACTGTATACCCCGTTAGTGTTACGTCTAGTGCCCGTGAGCGTTGTGCTGCGAAATTCCAGTCGGTTCTGTCGAGACGTGTGTGACGGCTTGAAAGAAGGGAAAAGGGAAAAAGAGGTTAAAGGGTGTAGTGAGAAACGTTAGGGGGATGCAGATTTTCATCTCGCAGTGTTTCGACGCAGTGGACTGGGCTGAGTCGTTGGAGGATTCGAAATTGTAACGCAAGACTGGTGCAGGTCCTTAACGCTGCGCGTCATGTAATGGAAACCCATTAGTTACTCTGCAGAGGAAAGGGTGTGCACAACCTAAGGGCGGAATTACGGTATTCACACAGCGAATATTGAAGGGCCATGTAAATTATATTGTGTTTTAAAAGTTCAGTTCCTGTTCACAGAAAACACACTGCGTCTCAGTTGCTTGGATCACTGGGTTTATTCTCTGTAGGGAATAGACGCGGCATTTCAGGTTTCCGCGGTACTGATACTGCAGATGCTGTTCTTTTGGGATGTTGCGGTGTATGGTGGGTAATTTAACATTCCGACGTTAAGAACGAACCAAGCACCTTCATGTTTCCAGGGGCTAAACACTTTGAAGACGAGACTTCTGCGCACCTTCGAAACGTCTGGGTGTGTTGCCCGCTGTATAGAGCAACATTCCAGAAGACCAGCCCCGAAACGACGGCTGTTTGGTGTGATAAGTCACGCTGGAGACACAAATACATATCTCTGTGAGCAAAGTAGAGTTCTGTGACACATGCACATTGTGTGCAAGGTTGTTGGACAGGCACGGGGCCTCCTGCTGTAGGTTGACCGCGGCTGAAGGTAGAAGGACTGCCGCGGCGCCAGTTGGTCGTGGAATGCAAATTTTGTTGTGGCGTTCTTTTCTTTGTAGAATGTAAAACAACACACTGGCGCCTGCATGAAGCCTGTCTGATGTTTGTAACTTTATGAACCGCCGGCCGTAAGCTCACGACATGACACATGCGTACAAATTGCGTATGACGTAGTATCGCCAACTGGCGGACGGCGTTAAGCCTGTGAGTTAGCCAGGCATACATGTAAGCGTGTGTGCGTGGTATTACGGTTTCATCACCACAACCAACAGAAATAATGGTACCAATAATAATGATAATAATAATAATAATAATTTTTATGTTCTTTACTATCAGTTTGCTGACACAGCAGCCATATGGCCAGTTACACATGCAGCACAGGAACATAAGGGAAAATACACAAATGACAAACGAAAACACAGAAAAGAGGTAATAAGAAAATTACGTCTCAAAGCAATGTCAGTATTATAATTGATAATAATAGTACATATATATATGTATATATATATGTATGTATTTAGGTTATATGTGGAAGGAAGGAGGACGACGAGGCATGTTAGAAATGGAAGCGACATACAAAGCAGAATATCTGAACACCAAATATAAAGGAGACCAGTTTGTGAATATTGTTCAAAGCCACGAAAGCACCATCATCATAGTAATGCTGCAGTTAAAATAACAGCAAGTGTTGTAGAAGAATTAAGTCAGATTCATACAGTGACACAAAAGGAGGGCATGCGGCACACAACAGCAGGAATACGAGAGTCCGCGAAGACAAAAAATGGGAAAGAAAGTAATGCATGGACAGTATTGCCGCACGCAAGGGGGGAGGGCTGCCGGGCTGCAGCCCCTCTCCCCCGGTCCCAAAAGCGAAATTCAAAAATCGCAGGTTTTGTAGACGCGATGGTATCCAGGTTTTTTTTAGTGATTTTGCGCTTCAGCCGAAGTAAGCCACCGAGATCAGTTAATGACTAGTACATTGGAATGCTGAAAAATACAAAACTTACGAAAAAGTACATTATTTTTTATTTTCCAGCTTTAATTTTCCCTGTAACGTAACTAGACGCCGGCTCCGAGATTTTGACATGTGATGTTGACGACACCTGTATCTAGTGCACAGTTGGAGCATGAGTGCCCCTAATGTCTTCATGGCGTGCACAGGGAGGTCACCGTTCTTATCTCACGCCGAAACATGTGGCAGCCGTGTACTGCATGTACTTCACGAACGGTCGGTCATGTGCGTAGACTGGTCATGTCAAGCGGTTCGCAGTTCCCGGCGCCAACATACACTTCGCACGGACGCGGAATTCTAGCTAACCGTTAATTGTATGGGCGAATGTTCATAGGAACGGAGCACATTGCAGTAGATCTCGTCTTGTTTGCGCGTCTAACGGATGAGTACAGGCATACAGCACCTGGCACACAGAGTGTTTTATCTCCCACGTACTTTATGTATCGATATTTAGTTGTGTGCAAGAAATTCGGTCTTTCGTATTAAGAACTGCAATTTATTGTGAAAATAGAAATCATATCTTACGTAATATCCGATGCATAATGCAGGCATGTGATTCAGGTGTCTTAATTATGCTTAGCGTGTGATCTTAAATAGTCATGTAAGTCAGGGGTCACTTTTTTTTGGCTGTTGTGCCGCGTAATATTTGTGAGGCCCCACTGTGGAACTTACGTCCTGTCATCGTGCTGGCGCCGGGAATTTTAAGGTCGCTTCTAGATTTTTGGAAAACTTGCGCCCGCGTGGTTTAAGTGATGCTTCAGCAGTGGGTCTCCTGTGGGTGGGCAGAGCCGTTAACGCTGTTTGTTGTAACACTCGTCAGAAACGCACAAGTACAGTTCGTGGGCAGCGTACAGATACTGGGTGTTAGGTTGGGTGGCGCGGAGCTGCTGTGGCTGCATGGCTGTAACTGTGCGTCTATTTCCTTGAAGCATGTAACCCAGATGTACACAAATACCGTTCGCCAGGGCGACTAAATTTTGTGCGGTGGCGCGTAATATTTGTGGGTCCTCAGTATGGACCGTGCTTCGTGCCACCCTTCTGGCGCCTAGAATTTTGAGGTGGCTTCTGAATTTTTGGAAAATTTGTACATCCGTGATGTAAACGGTGAAGATTCTGATTTTTCGTTTTTTATGCCACACGACCGTAATAGCGTGACTTCTGTTGGAAGGGCCCCAGGTTTGGCCCCTTTGTCCTTCTGATGGAAGGGCCCCAGGTTTGGCCCCTTTGTCCTTCTGTTGGAAGGGCCCCAGGTTTGGCCCATTTGTCCTTCTGTTGGAAGGGCCCCAGGTTTGGCCCCTTTGTCCTTCTGTTGAAAGAATAGCTTTATAGATGTGGATAAATACGGAGCATTGGTAGAAGAAAGAGAAGCTCAAGGGAGTGGTTAGACACACACATTCACTACAGTCGCTTAGTAACGGTAGGGCTGCGCGTATGTTTCAGTCCGCTGTCTTTGCGATTGTGGTCGCACGGTGCGGGGCCTCGACTGGTCCGGTCCGGTGTAGGGATTAGCTGCATGCTGCGGAGTGTTGGTAGAATGGTGAGAGTTGTGCTGTAAATTCAGTTCCTGCCTAACAGTGAACACACTTCGTCCTCATTACAAACATCAGTCATTGAAGGCAATTTGGGGAAGTTAGAGTTTATTATGAGAATCACACGAGAGACGTAAGTACGACAGCGCGTGATGCATATAATAGACACTGTGTTTTGGAGCGTTAAATCACCGTGGACTGGGTAAGCCCTCTGTCGTATTGGGGGGGTTCGGGCTTCCAGTCTAACCTGGAGAGCAGTTATGGTGAGTCAGATAACAGATTTTGTAGCCTTGCCTGTCACATCTAGTGTCATTACGCCCGCAATCGGCGTCGGTATAAACGTGTCAGATGTGCACTGAAATTCGTTGTATGAATTTTATTCCCATGCCAACTTTTGCAGCTATAAATAGACTTGTAAAAAATGTTAAACCGGAATGACTGATATGTTAAAAGTATTTGGAAAGTGTCCGACTATATTTTTAAAGTCTTCGCTTATATTTTGTTATTTATGATTTATTTAGCGACGCTGACGGTAGGCAGCTGTGTTATAGCGTCGAATGATGAGATGATTAATGACTTGGAAGGGCTGTGGAGGAAGGCAGCCAGCCGTTCACTAGGTGGAGAGTTTGCCCCGGCTTTTTGCTTCAAGGCACAAACTAACCCTCTTTCAGGATAGCCTGTCGCCAAGCGGAAATTTGAGTCCGGGTCCACCCCAGTACGACAGCAGTGCTGCCCACTGGACCGCACCTTCTTTACTCGATGTGCGACACCTGCCCACACAGTGTATTTATGTGTTGTGTGGATCTCAGAACAAACAGCGATTATTTCCCTGTACAGCATTAACTGACTGGTTTTTATAACCCAGACGGAGTATGTTTACAGCGCGGTACGAACTGAGTCTTTAAATAGAGTTTAGGTTATTCTTGTCTTTTAAATAGTAACCATGACAGACTGCAGCGTATAAATACACGCTGTGTTACGCACAGTGAATTATTGGTTGTTAAATTAAAGCCAGTCTTTTTCAGGGAACAAACGTGAAGTGCATGTAGTTCCAGAATTTACATTTATAATTCACATCGCTTTTTAAATATGACTTTCCGCAGTAAATAAATTTATATTTTTTTCAAACCTGGCGTACTGGTGGCGCCCTTGTCAGTATCAGAATTTAGTATGTTGAAGCTAAGCCTTTAACCTTTTAAAGCCTAGCGGTAACTTTACGTACCACCAGGTTTAACATTAAATATTTCTCCATAGTGCTCAAATCGCGTGTATGTATTCTGTACATATCTCGGAACAAACTGCAACTTTAACGTAAACATCAGCAACTCGTTCGTTTTTTATAACCGAGGTTGAAAGTGTTTACTGCGCGGTACGCACAGAGTTCTTATATAAAGCAGATTACGTTTCGTCTTTAAAGGGTTAATGTATAAGAAAGATGTTGAGTGATTTCTCCAGTCATTAACCGTTTAAAGCCTAGCGGTAACTTTACATACCACCAGGTTTAACTTTCAAAAATTCTGCGTGGTGCCCACATTATGTTTATGTGTTTTGTATGGATCTCAAAACAAACAGCAACTTTGCTTTATAGAGCATTAACAGAGTGGTTTTGCATAACTGAGGTGGAGGGTGTTTACTGCACGGTACGGACTGAGCCCTTACGTGTCGAATAAATACGTTCCATCCTTAAACGGTTGATTGTGACTGATGGTGTGTATCGAAATCATATCCCGAAGGCTGCCCGTAGTACTTGCACAATACACTAACGGTGTGGCGAGCGTACGTGTTGGTGATTTTCTAGTAATTCTTGTGGTCTCTCTCACGGCTGCCGTAGGTCAGGCCTCGAGCCAGGGACTGGGCAGTCCGTACAGATATGCTGGTGTAGTTGCTTACATGTCCTGACAACTGACCGTGTGGTGCATCACAGCCCCTTTCTTCCATATCCTTCCCAAATTGACACTTTAAAGAGTATAAGGTTTTCTAAATTTTTTAAAACGTCCGTACCGCGCAGTAAACACATTCTGTATTGGCTGTAAAAACGGATCAATTAATGCTGTATAGGGATATATATAATCTGTGTTTGAGATCAATACAGAACACATATACACGTTGAGTGAGTAAAATACAGAGTTTTAACGTTAAAAAAGCAGTACATAAGCCACCATTGTACCTTCGACAGGCTAACCATTTAAAGATTCTGCTCGTACCGCGCAGTGAACACAGCATCTCGCTTATAAAAACCCATTACTTAATGTTGTATAGGGAAATAATCGCTGTTTGTTCTGAGATCCACACAAAACATAAACACACTGTGTGGGCAGAACGTAGAATTTGTGAACGTTAAACCTGGCGGTACGTACAGTAACCACTGGGATTTAAAGGAAGACTCAGTCCGTACCGCGCAGTAAACACCCCCCGTCTCGGTTATAAAAACCAGTCAGTTAATGCTGTATAGGGAAATAATCGCTGTTTGTTCTGAGATCCACACAAAACACACAAATACACTGTGTGGGCAGAAAGAATTTTCGGAGTTCGGCAAAGCGGTACATTAAGCAAGCACTGGGCTTCTGGAGTGATATTAATAATTCACTAATCATCCTACCATTGCATGCTTGTTAGTCCGTAAATTATGTGTGTATATGTGTACAGACATTTGCTGTTCTGCAAACGAGATGGCGTTAAATTAAAAATCGGTAGTTTAATTTCTCGTTGTCTAGAAGATGAAAGGCAGCCGACGCCGCGTTGCTCTGTGCCACCAATAACAGTTGCTTTAACGTCCTAAATTTAGATGATGAGACGTCTTAAGCAACGAGCAAACAGTCGGCGAGTTTCTGTAGTCAGGCTTCGCTGCGGCTTTCAATATGCTACTGTGGCCGGGCCGGAGATAAGGCGGATCCGCCGGTGTTATCAATCATGTTTTGCTTTCGCTCACAGAGTAACCCGAGGTCACGGTATCTGTGCTTCTCAGAAGTAATGGTCTTACTCCCTGTTAGTTTCATGCTTCGTGTCTGTCGGACGATCCGAAAACCCCTTCTGCAAAGCTTTGGACGTGTCACTGACGCAGCTGAAGTCCGTCAGCATGCAGAAACAGTTTGTCCAACATGTGTTTGTGCATGTGATGGTGCGATTTGGGAAGTAAAACGGTGATGACAAAAATATATTTATGGTTCTTATGAGCCGAAACTGATAGCCAAAATAAGTATCCGTAAAAACTAACTATTGGATCGCACGTAGCGTTCCTTCTAATTTTTTTTTACAGCTGCGCGGACCCGGTACTGCTCAGAGCAGAAAATTTTTACACGACCTGACGACTGCGCGGCGGTTTAATTTTTTTTTGTAATATGCATGGTATTTAAAATGAAGGTTTAAAAATTCCCGCTGCGCTGCAACCATTCACTGTGCGCGAGAGTATTTCAGTTACTGCGCGGCCACGCATCCGCGCAGCTGAGAGGGAACACTGATCTCACTGTAGAATTAGTAAGGGTAAATACATTTCTGTAATTTGTATACCAACGGGGATGTCCTGTATTAAAGTGGAGATGATTGTGTTAGTATGACACATGCCCCGAAGATTTAATCTTTATCCTGCTAATGTGGAATGTATGGTGAGCTGCTAATAATGCCAGGACCACTAATGCGTAATATTTGGTGACCTACATTTGGCAACGCTGAAAGGAGCCTCTCGCTGCACAATGTCTCAACACTGAATCAATCGTGAAAGACGTCCTATGTCTGTGTGCACACGCTTACTCGGCTACCAACTGGGCCTTTAAGAGAGAGAGAGAGAAAGAGACAAAGAGGTTCCTTTCAGCGTTGCCAAATGTAGGTCACCAAATATTATGCATTAGTGGTGCTGGCATTATTAGCAGCTCACCATATATTCCACATTAGAAGGATAAAGGTTAACACGCTGGGTTCGCTGTGCATTACTGCACGGTGCGCCGGTTTCAGATGTGACTGCGCCAAATTGCAGAATTGAAGGTATAGGCAGTGGCCCCAGTAGGTTAGGTATCCGGTCTTCAACGCCCCACCCTGTTTCTTCCCTTAACGTGAAAGACCAAGTATTCAACACTGCTTTATGTCACAGCTGTTAAAAATTAAAATAATACAGTCGAACTCGGTTATAACGTCATGAAAGGGACTGAATATTTTGTGTCGTTATAAACGGGTGTTGTTATAACTGAGGAGTATAGTGTTGTGGTTAACAGTGAGGAATTAATTGGTACCACAGAATATCTGACGCTGTAGACGAGATGTCGCATAAATCGATGTCGGCATAACCGGGTTCGATTGTAAATTAACAGCTCCAGTGAGAAGCCTGCATAAACGCAGTTGTGATCAGACCAGTTAGTTGTCTTTTGTAGTAAAACGGGGGTGGACGTTATGTCGTTCATATGAGTATTTGTAGCGCTCTGTAATTGTTGTATTTCTTTAAGAGCCGGTGTAGCTCGGTCAGTGTAGTGACTAGGTACGGGCTGGACGCTACCCGTTTCGAATTCCGGTAGTGGCTGGCGGTTTTTGTCTTCAGGCAAACGTCCAGACTGGCTGTGGGGCCCGCCCGTTTCGAATTCCGGTAGTGGCTGGCGGTTTTTGTCTTCAGGCAAACGTCCAGACTGGCTGTGGGGCCCGCCCAGCCGCCTATTCAGGGGGTACAGCGGTTCTTTGTTAGGGGTAAAGCAGTCGGGGTGTCGACCACTCACCCCCATCTGGTGCCGAGGTTAAGAATGAGTGCAGCTATGCCCGCAGTCGCCCTGTATGCCTTCATGGCGCTGACAGGGAATACTGCAGCGTCATTTCAGGCTTCCGTCACGGGGTGAAAGAGATCTTCGCGCTTGCTAGTTACTGACGTTTCGGGACAACCTGTGTAACTACCATTCTAGGCTGTGTAACTTGCTAGTTACTGACGTTTCGGGACAACCTGTGTAACTACCATTCTGGGCTGTGTAACATCGCAGAAGAGCGAAGATATCAAGGAAGGCTTTCGTTTTTCGGTATTACTTGCACCTAACCCTTATGGGGTATTAACACATTCGTTTGACACGTTGCGCTGGTTCGTTGAGGCACCCCACGGCCAGTCAGCAGCCTTTGCTGCTCGCAAATGCTACAAGCATGTCCTTCTCACCAGTAATCTCTGCCTGTGCTGTTTTCGGTCGCGTGAGTCCGGTGCGGGGTTAGCTGTAAGTACGACGAGGCGGTGCACACTGCTAGTTCGCAGCGCGTCAGTGGCGCCCCATGCCGAAACTTGTAACCGACAAGGAAATTCGTTGTAGGCCCTTCATGTCCGATGTTTGCTTGTTGCGGAGTGCCCGTATGGGATTTACGGTATTTCCAACTGCAGGCTGAACTTTCCGTGTTTACTTCGCGCACGCGCAGACACAGTTAACCGCCAAACAAGAATATTAATATGTTCATGCATTGGGTGTTTTTGACAAAGTAACACCCCCCCCCCCACTTCAAAAAAGGTGTCTGAAGGTGGAGGTCATGTTAATGTATCGGCGCCCAGATGGCTGGACACATTTGGTGTTTTGAAATTCTTTGTGGTAGAGTTTTTATAAAAGGTGTTGAACAGTTCAAATTTTCGACTGTGTCAGCCCGTAATGAAATTCATACTTGCGGTTCACGGTCATAAGTGGCCGTTTTTATGTATCGATACTGCGTGAATCGATGGTGGTTTTTTTGGTGAAGTTGGAGTGCTTAATTTTCGTCAGTCGTTTTGAGTTTTAGGCACATTAAAGGGTTAAGAAAAGTAATCGATTAAAACTAAATCAAAATGGAGAGTACAAGAATGGTGGATTTTAAATGACTTCCGGCCAGACAAAATGTGGTTAAGGTAGGCGATAATCACAGTTGGTTTCTTCGTAGTAGAATGTTCCGCAGTTTTGGCACTAGGAAAAGCCGCTGCCGTGAAAGTTTCGGGAATGTACTGTAATGGCCCATCCGCGCCGACATGCCGACTTTCCGTCGCCCTCTGTCTCGACAGATAAGGACGGGCCGGGACGTCGTGCCACTCACTTACTGCAGGAGGCCGTGTCACGCGGCCTCGCTACACGATAACGACGATGCGCGTGTGTGTGTGCACGCGGCGGGTTCAGATGTGGCTAAAAGTGGCGTTTCGTGTAACAAGATCGCATTTTACACGTACACACGTGCGTGTATTGTGAAACAGTTCTAAAACATGTCACAAGAACGATAGAGATATGCCGTGATTTCAGGTTTCCGCCGCGGTGTGAATGAGGTTTTCGCTGTTGCGGGTTGTTGCCGAGCGCTGGTTGGTAGTTAGTTACCGACGTTTCGGGACCATTTTCAAGGTTGAAGCAGTTATATGTAGATGGGAGTGATAGGTTGTCCAGAAGGTCGGTAAATTACTAATTTCCGCTGTGTAACATCCCAGAAGAGCGAAGATACCGTAGAGGTGTCTTTGCGAGAGCAATCTGACGTCGGCTGTAGTCGCACAAGAGAGCAACAGGCGAGGTTTCTGTATTGCTGTCTCCCGGCGCATAGCAGCTACATGCACCGGGACATACCGTCACAACTGCGGTGCTCAGGACAGCGATAAAAGAATCGCTGTGCATTACCACATCGATAACTGTTTGTTTTGTGTTGGGCGGGTTCGCAAAATTGTAAAAAGCGATTGTTAGTTTCGTCATGTCTTTGCGCCCGCCCGCCCGCATGGAACAACTGGGCTCACACTGACTGGATGTGTGAGGGTTTCCGGAACTCCCGCAGAGAAAATTCAAGTTTCATTAAAACCCGACAAGAATGGCGGGTACTTGTACGTGTATGATAATATCTCGCTGAATTTTTATTAAAGTAAGAAATGTTTCAGACAAAAGTTGTAGAGAAAACTAAAACACATTTTATGTTCAATTCCCCCCTTCCCCCGAAAATCGTGCCGTTTGTGGGATAATGCGGAAAAATATGGTACAGCTAGACGGGCCACAGATGTCAATATAATACGGCGCATGCGCGTTGCATGCTGGGTAACTAAGGTTACAGACACACACTCAGGATGTGTAATATTTGTTGTTTTTCCACGGCAACAACGGTAACGCGAACGCGCCCCAGTGTTGCGTTGTACGTACATTACTTATGTTTTTCAGCTCAGTGAGAGGGAGCCCAAAATGAGGTTTAGCCATTATTGTTTGTGCCTGACGTGAATATCGTTTTTGAGAAGTTCAAACCGTGTTGGCAATCGTTGCAGCCCCAGAACAGCCCGAGTTCACCCCGTGATAGCCGTACAGTATGGGTTGTGTGGTGGAGGCACTCGGTTGGCCGCTCCTAGTAGAGCGGGAACATGAGCGCATTATCAGAGTCTTCTGCAGAAATTAAACTGACCCAGCATGCTTCCGAGATAGGTCGGAATGGGTCCAGTGTTGTGCGAACTGGGACTCGGTGCGCTGTTAGAAATCCAAGGAGTCTGACGCTGACGACGTTCGTCACGATCCCCGCTGAGAACAGCAAACAGGGTAGCAACTGGTAGGGAAGGCCGACAGGATCTCGCAGTCTTTTGGGCGTGTTTCATTTTCTGTTTACTACCATGTTTCGTCTGTAATTTCGCATTTACCCGTTTCCTGTTGCTGTTGAATACGGGACAGAAGTCGAAATTAATCCTGTCTGCATATTTGTAGTTTTTATTGCCATTGGTATTTAGGTTCTGTCTTGTCTTCCGCTGGAAAAACCTGATAGTGTTTACTTTATAGAGAAAGTTAACTGATATAGGCTGTCCCGTGATAGAAAACAGGTCTTTTTGTCGGGCCTAAGTTTGTAGGCGCCTCCGTCCAATATCTTCTGAGGAGGGGACGTACATTTTCCAAAACGCTGCTTTAAAAAAAAAGGCGAGTGAGACAATTCAGGAACCAAGTAGAGTGCAGTTGGTACCATTGGCTGGAGACTGCAGATGTGGCATTCAATGCTGTACAGTCTGAGCTGCCAGCATTGTTAAGTAAAGCATAGGTGAAGGATTAACCCTTTAAAGACGAAGCGTATCTGTTTTATATAAGGACTCAGTGCGTACCGCGCTGTAAACACTCTCCACTTCGGTTATAAAAACCAATCTCTTAATGTTTTATAAGGCAAAAGTTGCTGTTTGTTCTGAGATCCGTACAAAACACATAGACGCAATGTGAGCACCACGTAGAATTTTTTAATATTAAACCTGGTGGTATGTAAAGTTACCGCTAGGCTTTAAAAGGTTAAAGAGAGAGGCGAACTAGATTGGCCACATTTTGCGTTGTAACTGTCTTCTAAAACATATTATTGAAGGAAGGAAGGAAGGTAGGATAGATGTGACGGGCAGAGAAGCGAGAAGACGTAAGCAGCTACTGGATGACCTTAAGGAAAAGAGAATATTGTAGATTGAAAGAGGAAGCACTGGATCGCACTGTGTTTAGAACTCGCTTTGTAAGAGGTCATGCACCTGTCGTAAGACACTGCGGAGTGAGTGACAAAGAGGTACTTAGGCAGGTGTAGTGAAACGTGCTGTACCGATATATATACGTAGTGAAGATGTTTTGGAGCAGGGGAAAGCGTGCTACATGAACTGGACGTTTAACGACGCAGTTTGGTTATTGTTTTGACGTTCAGCTCTGGTGTTGGGCAAAATACGTCTATGAGAAAAGTCAGTTGCTGCTCACAGAAAAAACACTGCGTGTCCACAAAGTTGTTGCGAGAACAGTCGCGGGGGGGGGTGGGCGGGGGGCGTATGAAAAGTAAAACACGCTCCGGGCAGCATTAAGTTTTTGTGTGATACGTACAAGTATTACGGACAAGTAAATGTCGAGGTGGGTGTCTAGCGGTCGGCACCGCACAGTGTGCTGGAAGACTCGAACCAGCAACCATCGCTGGTAGAACCTCAAAGCTCGGTAGTTTTGAAACATGTAATTACGACGTCTGTACGTCGAAAACCATATTGCTTGCTCAGGAAGCTGCGGTGAGGGCTTGTGCCCTCTGCAGAAGTGTTAAAACACATTTCAGTGCATTTAGCTCGTGTCTGAGTCTTTTAAGGTTGTTGTTCTGAATCTTTTGTGATTCAACTGACCGGTACAAAAACCACATTGTGTTTGCCGATGGCGGAGTTCTGTTTTCCACAGTGCACAGTACAAATGACAAAGCAAAGATCTTCTGAGGTAGTAGGCCATGTCTGATAGGCGGTTACCAGCTTTTGGAGGAAGCGGACAGTCTGAATAAATAGTACGATGCTAATTTCATCGTGTCTAGCGTAGTCTGTGTAGTTATGTTGTCCCTATTTTGTTTAAAGGGGACAAACCCACAAAATACATTTTACGGGAGAAGAAAAACATTTTGAAGAAACTATCCTGTGTGTTGCAGACGAGCTGTTTACGTTATCAGAGTGATAGTGTAGATATCATTATATCGTGTTGATAGCTCACATAGATCGTGATATTATAATTTTTGCAATCAGAATGAAAATTGTCGCAAAAATCGGTTTTTTTGCTTTTCCTGTGAAATTGATAGTTTGTGGGTTGTCCCGCTTCTTACAAAATAGGGGTTATATAATGTAATATAATGCAATATAATATATGAACGCATTTAACTGACTCCATGCGGCACAGTCCTCCTTAAAAAGCTGCTCGTTTCTCAGCTACTCAAGAAATTACCCGCGTTTTGTGGCACCCGAAGGTTCATTAACGTTTTGACAAGAGCTCACCACGGGTCCCTGTCCTGAGCCCTGTGAACGGAGGCCACACCCGCACGTCCCATGAGAATTTCGAGATCCATTTCAATATTATCCAGCCATCTAAACCACTATTCCCAAGCAGTACCGTTCCCTCAGGTTTTACAAAAACTCTGCATGCGTTTCAGTTCTGACCCCATGCGTGTCATGTGCCGCACCACATCTCACCCTACGCGATGTGCTTGTAACATTTCGCGGAGTCGGCACTTGTGCGTGCCCTCGTTATGCATGTTCCTCCAGCCCGGTGGTACTGCCTCGTGTTTTGGCCCAGACATTTTCTATAGCGCCCCGTTCACCCAAGTTTCACGGCCACGCAGAGTAACAGGCCAGATATGTTTTAAAATAGCAGACGAGAAAGCAGAGGTGCCGCGGTGAATGGCTGGCGTGGCGTCACGTTATCTGCTAAAGTGACGTGCCTGTATGATACGCATTAAAGTGTGAGAGTCTCCATAAGCACTTGTCTTGCAATTAAAATTTAAGCTGATACTCGACGGTATGTGAAACCGTTTGGCGTTGTCAGATACAGGTCTGCCCGTCTATATGTGAGCCCGCAGCGCTGGCCTCCACTCCGAACCCCAGTGCGCCCCACTGTGTGCCATCTGTAAACACTACAGTGAGGAGAGGGCGTGAACTGAGGTAGCTCAGGGAGTGACGTGCGAGGCTGTCAGGCGAATCGAGGTTTCAGTCACTTTGGGCCGAGATAGACGTAACTTCACCAATGTTTTGGGGGGGGGGGGTTAAAATCGACCATGGGTATTAGGAACTTGAATTTACCATGGAGTTAAGTTAGAAAGAGGGGGAAATTCGTTTGAAGCAGCCCTTACTATGCAGACATCCCTTTCACCCACTCGCACCCCATTTATTCCCCGTCTTCTAAGTGAGTAGCGAAAAAAAAATTCTTAGGTAGGGAAATATTGGAGGGGCATTGCGCGGGCCCCCCCCCCCCAGGTTACGCGTGTGTTTCACGCGTTCTGGTGCGCCCTTGTGTGTGCGTCACGCGTGTCATAAATTCGGCAGAACTGTGAGCAGACGGCAGAGGGTTCGGGGACAGCGTTACAGCTCAAGTGCTGTCTGCCGGCGTACGTTGACAGCAGTTTGCACTCAGGGTGGCTTGTCTGTGGTCTGAGATGGCCTCTTCGTAACGTACGTGTGCAGGACGTGCAGTAGGCACACTGCGGAAGCACTGAACCAGTCCGTGCCGGTTACAAGCGTATTCGCAGCGTCATAATTTGAAACCCCCGTGTGGGTCGCCTGAACTCTTTGTATCATGAGGGGCCACACCATAGTTCAGGCCAGCGGACGGTTTTGTACGTCAGTTTTCGTTGCTTGTGTTGTTCAGGGCCTGAACGACGCTTACTGCTTTGTTTGTTTGTTTGTTTGTTTGTTTGTGGTGGCAGTGCTCAGATACGGGTGGTGAAGGCCCTTGCTAGTGCTGCCTCCTGTTAGTTATGCCTGCCAGCCCCTGTTGACAGTTCAGTATGCGGTACTGGTAGATTGATACCCGAAATTGTGGGAGAACCTGTCCAAATGCCACTTCGTCAGTCAAATTCCATTTAGCCTACTTCAGGGATACACAAATCCCGGGCGCCAGGTATGGTGGCGCCTAATAATTGTGGGGCCTCAGTATGAAGCTTGCTTCATGTCAGCCGTTTAGCGCCTCGAATTTTAGTGTGGCTCCAAGATTTTTGGAAAGCTTTTGTGCCGGTGGGTTACTCTGAGGTTGAACCCATGCCCTTGTGGCTTCATGTTCGGTGGTAGTAAGTTTTGCAAACCGTTGTAGGAGAGGATAGGGGAAAGCCAGAATAGTTTTAAAAAGTAGTGTCCTACGTCACTGCGTCTGCACAACAAACACAGCCGTGTTAATGCTGTGTAAGGCAATCGTTGTTGGTAAGTTCGCGTCTGGATTGCCCAGAAGTAGCAGTGGACCCAAAGTAGGTGTCTGATTGGAATTTATTATTAATTTGAATTACTCTTGTAAAATTTTGCCTACTTGAATTTATAGTCTGTGGAAATAATTCCACACTTCGTAGTAAAGTTTGTAATCACTACCATTGTTACTGTGTACTGTTGTACTTCCCCGCCCCCGACGCAACAGCCCCAAGTGGGCCAGACCCGCCTCATTATAGAGGCCCTGTTTTACAGACAGTAAACCGCGTTCGAAATAAGATGCACCGCTACTGAACTAAAGTTGTGCTATTCAGCGTAAGACGGAATGGAATTTACGGGGCGAGAAAAACAGCAAGTGTTAGTGTGCGGGCCACATTTTGACAGCGGATGGTCTCATGCAGTTCAGACTTCGTTACGCGTACGGAGAATGTGGAATGTTACTGCTGCCAATTTGGTTCGTTTTCATTTAACCCAGCATGAACGCCAGGGCATTCGAAGGGGCCTAACTCGTGTGCAGCACAGTTGTTAGACCACTGTCTGCTTCTGTTCTCGCGTTTAGCGACTGCGTTCTGCCCACACAGTGTTTTACGTGTTTCGTTTGGTTTTTACATGAAACAGGGATAATTTCCCATTACTTCTTTAGCCGGCTGGCTTCATTGTGTTTACAAGAGTACATTTACTCTTAGCAATTCTACAGTCAGAACCAACATCTCATTTTTAAAAATACTTTTTTTTTGGCTACTGGTTGCGGCAGACAACAGCCATCACAGGCCGTACTAGGAACTATACGCTGGAAAACTCCATGTGTTTTGTAAGTAGATGTACCCTTTTACAATAGTAAATACAATACAAATGCATATAGTAATTTTTGTATGTATATATATATATATATTGCCTAAGTAAAATATTAAAATGAAGTAAAAATTACAGTGTTGTCGGTGTTGCTTAAAATGGAGGAACTGGACATTTTGTTTGTTGAATGTGATGCTTCAGTGTTCACATCCTGCACGTTGCAACAGCCAGTCTGTGTAAGTTGAAGTTTGTTTTATTTACAAACACGGGAGCAGGGGTAGATCAGTCGGTGTACTGACCACGTGCTGAACGACCGAAAACTTACGGTTCGATTCCAGGCGGGAGCGAAGCCATTTTTCTGTTCTCCGAAACGTCCAAACTGGGTCTGCGGCCCACTCCCTCTCCTGTTCAATGGGTGCGGGAAGTGCCCCTGGGTATATAAAGCGGCCGGGGCGTGAAGTCAAAAGTGTATGTAGATGTAGTTGTACCGCCATTCGCCCATATGCGCTCACGGTGGGCGCAGTTACGGCGTTACTGTGTATCAAGGTACCTTTTTGTTTCGCTGGTACAACACAGAACGGTTTCCATACTGTTGGCTAGTGACATACGCGGACTCTTATCGTGTGCAGGGTACTCTGCGCGACTGGCGCCACTCGTCTAATTACGTCTGTCTGTGTGCCGTGGTGCTCGCTCAGTCGGTCGGGCGGTTGCGTTGCCGGCTGGCTGCCTCCCCGCAAGGTAGCGTTTGGTACCATCTTGTTTCCGGGCCCGACCGTCCAAAATGGCGACTTTAAATGTGGGGCCCGGGAGGTCAGCGTCGTGTTGAGAATTGTATGAAATGGCCACATGCTTGCCATATACGTTAATACTTCATTCGGAAGGCATTTGTCTTTTCGTACGCGCTGTAATTCGCTCTTTAAAGCACAGCCTGTTACGTGCTATCTGCTTTAACATTAGATATGACGCGAAATGTACTGACACAGTGCATTCGTGTGTGTCGTATGGTTCCCACAGTAAACAGCTGCTGCTTACTGAGCAGTGTTACCAAGTCGATATTTAAAATTGAGACATGGTGTTTTCTGTGAGACTGGAAAATTGACCATCATCATCATCATCATCATCATCATCGTCACATGAACTGTGACGAGGCATAGTGCGTGTTCTTTATTCCTCAAGGCGAAGCTGGTCCTTCCATCTTTTCCTCTGGAGTCCAATGCTTCTCTTTCCGTTTGGCCCATATTTCAGTGCCTGTCTGTGCCCATGCTCTCTGCGTGCTGTAGCCACTCTCGTTGGTATTTTTTCCCCCCAAACTAGTGTCCTGCACTCCAAGTGTCTCCCTGTCGGATTGATTTCTTTCCCTGTTTAATTCCAGATAAATGTCTTAAAAATTTCAATTGTGCTGGTTACAGTCTTTGTTCATCTTTTTTCTTCAGCACCTGGGCTTCACTGCCGAACTTTAACTGTAATATTGTAGATTCTTAATTCTGTTTCTTCAGACATCTCTTTTCCAAAATGTCTCCCTGTAATGTCATTTATTTTATGTCTGTAACTTGTTTTCTAAATCACTTTTGTAGTCCGGTTAAAGGTATCCTAGATACAAAAACACTAATCACCAACAAATGCACACAGAGTTTTATCATCCATCGTAACACACTGCAACATGTTTCGACCCTGCTGGGTCGAAACATGTTGCAGTGTGTTACGATGGATGATAAAACTCTCTGTGTGCATTTGTTGGTGATTAGTGTTTTTGCATAACATAGTGCGCAGACATGTAACACATTAAATTTGTATCCTAGATACTTAAATGTGACACCTTGTTCAGTAGGGCTGCCATTCATGACAGTTTCTACTCGGTGTGTGGTTGCCACACACCGCCATTGATTTTGTTTTCGTGAAAATTGAGTTTTTAAACACTATTTGGATGAGTTCCGCCTTTAAAGAGTATCAGTACCAGCCACGGGTACTGCAGTTCTTAGCGTATTAGCAGCGCTGTGAGAGGATTTGCAGGGTCAGTACTGTTACACCGAAACGTCGAACGTTGCCTCGCCTTCCTGACGGCCTGTACTTCACACTTCAGCCTGTGCTCCGTCTGGGAATGCTCAGTCCTGTCAGTCTATCGCACTAGTTAATGAATTCGAGCCCCCGACCGCCTCCTTCCACATCCGCACCAATGCGTTATTGACAGATCATGCTGTCATTCGACGCTATACGGTCAATATGGGAGCTTTTGAAAGCGGGGCGAAATCAGCGATAAATAAATTAATGCAATTGATTACAGAAGGAAGAGTATCATATTGCAGTCAGCGTTGTGCAAGAAGTTGATGTTACTAGTAATACGAAACCGTGTTGTATGCTGCACTCGTACGGCACTGCAGGTGTGCTCTGTTACGGGGGCCGGCTCGGTTGGGGCGACGACGTATGGTATCACGGCGCGTAATATGTACAGGCCCGCAGGGTAGAACTTGATGTCACCCTTCTGGCGCCTAGAATTTTGAGGTTCGTCCTAGACTTGCAAAGTTTGTATACCCCTGTTATACTGTAGTCAACCCGTTTTGCAAAAGAAAGTCGCATTAGTCTGCAGTATGTCTGGTAATTGCCGATACTAGTGGCCGTTCGGTTGCTGGGATTGCGGGTTCGAATCCCACCGGGGGCATGGATGTCTGTTTCTTTTTAGTGTTGTGTGTTGCCAGGTAGAAGTCTCTGCGTCGGGCTGATCACTTGTCCAGAGGAGTCCTACCGAGTGTGGTGTGTCAGAGTGCAATCGTGAAGCCTTGGTAATGAGAAGGTCCTGGCCCACTAGGGGCTGTTGGGAAAGAAGTTAGGTTTAGCTGTTTGTAGAGAAGACCAGCCTTCTGGGGTGTGACGCCGTGTAGTTTGGTGGCTGCATGTGCCAGAATATGTTCTAGATAGAGCACTGCAAACAGTTGTCGCGGTGCAGAAGTCGGTCAGGTTGTCTACTGCAATAGCGAGTTGCTGCAGGAATGTGCTGAGACAAGCTGTGGATGTCAGTGGTACACGGTGTTCAGAAAACAGGCGGGCATACGACGACGGAGGGACATGCGTCTTGTGACGTCACATCAGTGCTCGGACACGGTTTTATGTCCGGTCATCGGAATGTCGGATTTAAGGCATTAATATTTTTTTCCGTGGTGTCGTGTCACATCGTCCTTTGTAAGTCGGCGGTGGAAACGCACATACTGTATGTTTGAGCACTATTTATCGTGTTTAGTGAGTGCACGCTGTATAAAACTAGCCGTTTAGTTCTCTGCCCGTCTTCGACGCCTCCAGCCGCGTACCTGATGCAGAACACCCGAGAGCCAACCACTGCTGCTGTATTGACGGTGGATGCCCGTAGCGTGACCGTAACCCTCGTCCTTAGCCGTTACTTTTACGTAACGGAGTGCGCTTAACTCTGGGTCTGTTGTTTGGTCTTTGAACTTGCAGCTGCCACAGGCCTGTAGTGTGGTATTGACAGACGGCGTCCATATTCTGACAGAATAGCAAGTAACGTACTTGTAATGTATTTAACATTTGTGTAAGAAAGGTGGAGCAGTTACAGTCGACCCCGGTTATAAAGACATCGGTTTATGCGACATCTCGTCTATAACGTCATATGTTCTGTGGTACCAATTAATTCCAAATTGTTAGCCATAACATTACACTACTCGGTTAGAGCAACACTCGTTTATAACGATACAAATTATTCAGTGCTTTTCACCGGAAGGTCGCGGGTTCGATTCCCGATGGTGTCATTGGAATTTTTCATTGACATAATCCTTTCGGTCGCACTATGGCCCTGGGGTCGACTCAGCCTCTAACAGAACTGAGTACCAGGAACATTTCCTCGGGGGTAAACGCGGCCGGTGCGTACGGCTGACAACCTACTACCTTCACGTGCCGATTGTCTAGAAATTCTGGGAGCCTCGACCTCCTGGAACCCTCTGGGCCTGTCCAGGCCTGTAATGTGGTTGCTTTACTTTTAGTGACGTTGTTATAACCGAGTTCAACCGTATTTTAAGCCTAAATTCATTTTTGAATTGAGCGGTTGCTTGTGTTTAGTTCAGTGTACGTGGAATTGACGCGTCTGGAGGGTGTGAATTATGAATAAGTGTCAGTGGGAGGGAGACTGCTGGCCCGTCATTCCTAAGCTCACAGTGTTTTGGTTCTCGACGAAGTGCCGTCAGCGGACTCCGGGTGTGAGATGTGCCAATTGATAGATGGCACACCCTCCTGCAGGATTACTTTTGAATGTAAATTGTGCCCAAGTGACTTAGAACAGAATACAGTTTGTGAGTGCGTTTGTACACTTAGTTATGATTTATTTAACGACGCTGCAAGTAGCTGAGGATGTAGACAAGGGGTGGCCATAACGCGACTGGTGCAAATTGCTTGCGAAAAATAGTACTGAAGTAGCGTAGAGCATCCAGGGCTGACCGTGAAAGGCGTTGTAAAATGCTTCCTGTAGAAAGGAGACCGAAGATAATATGTAGATACGTGGATGTATATAGGGGCGTAAACTTCTTTGTGGGGATGAAAAAGCCGTTTGAGTGATGCGGGGGCCCTGCGTTTGTTCATGCATGGTTAGTGAATGGCTGCCGAAGTGGGTTAAAGAATGAACTGACGGAGTTTTTGAGAGCGTTGGGTGGTGGGTCCATCGTGTTTTGTCTGTTTGTTGTCACGTCTTGTCAATCAGAAACACAAAACATGGGAAAGAGACAGAACACAGTCGTGCTTCTGTCTCTGCCGCTCATTGTGAAGTTCGCTTGCTCTTCCGGTTTTATTTTCTTCGCTGCATGCAACGGACAGTCTGCTCGTTGTTGTGCTGCTCCACTGGATTGCTGCGTAGTTGGAGAGGTGAATCTGACATTGTTCTGTGGATTCCTCTGCCGAAATACAAAGTAAAGGAAATTGCGTTTCGTAGAGAGGACTCGAAGTTTCGCTCTACCCGGTGAAGGCTGGAATTCAGAACACCGTGAAGGCAATTCATGACCAATACTGCGTCGATATACGAAAGCGCTTTGCTTTGAAGGTTCCCAGGCTTTGCCCCCCTGCCCTCTTGCTAGTGGTGTTAAGACGAAAATGAGTATGCAGTAATAGCAGAGTGATGTTGACAGGGTAAAACCGAAGTATGCTGAGAACTCTTGTCACATTGATGGATAGCATGTGATGTTTAAAAGTTCGGTGCCTACCTGACAGCAAACACCACCCTCTCCTTACGAATGCAAGTCTGTTATTGCTACTTATTTTGAGAGTCTTGTGCCTTTGAAGAGAAATGCATACAGGGTTCTGATGGGAAAATAGTCAAGAAGACCACTTGGAAGACCCAGGCGTAGATGGGGTAATGTTAAAATGGATCTTAAAGAAGTAGGATGGAAGGGCTTGGACTGGATTGATGTCGCTGACAATAGGGACTGGTGGGCGGGCTGTTGGCAACGCGGTGGTGAACCCTCGGGTTCTGTTATGTACGGGATTTTTTTTGCCTAGCCGAGGAGCTGAAGTCTTCCGTTTGGTTCCATGATTTTACGTCTTTTCCTTGAAGTTCGCAGAGACATATTTTATTCCCCGATGCAAAAGGTATGCGCGCAGTTTTCGTTGTCAAACTTCATTCCTTTGCCCCTCCCCCCTTTCTTGTTTTAACAAAGGTATGAGCCGCCACTGACAAAAAGAGGCCGTAGGAATCTTAAAGTGCATACCAGAGAATCCACCGAAGGACAGGGAGCGTCTTCTGCTTCGGGCAGTGAGGAAGACCCACATACCTGGCTGATTATTTTTTTGAGGGAGAATTGTTTTTAACTGAGGCTTGAGAAAGATTTGGACTTCCGATTTGTGCTGCAGATGAGGCCAAGGAGGTTAGGTGTGTAAGGGTGGCCACTGTGTGGTAACGGCAAAATGTAAAGGTAAAGTTAACTCTGTAACTTTCCACTGAGGCGCACAGGGGGAGAAGAGGTGTGATTCTACTCTTTCTTTAACCTCGTCGCTAGATGAGTGTGGAATGTTAACGCCACGCTCCGGACGCATTACCCCTTTCAATGACGCGGTACCCATTGTGTAGGAGACTGGATGGTCCCCAGGGGCGGTCAGGACGGTTGCGAAAAATTCGCCCCTATCGGTATTCGATCCCCGGACCGGCCAGTCTGTAGCGAGTCGATTCTGCGTAACCACCGAACTAGTATGGACGTACTCGCTTTTGCATGCATGTTTGTGGCGTCGAGTGTCTGGAAGCCCCGCATGACCCCGTTCTGTAGCTCAGGCGTCACTGTGTGCATGACGTTCTGTATGTCTGCAGTTCGTGTGTCTCATTTTCAGTCACCATCAGTTTGTGTGTCACATGTCTCATTTTCAGTCACCATCACGTTTGTGTGTCACATGTCTCATTTTCAGTCACCATCAGTTTGTGTGTCACATGTCTCATTTTCAGTCACCATCACGTTTCTGTTTTGTTTCGTACTCACCGCTATGTCTCTTTGTTCCAGAGTCACCTCCGCCCCCGTACTGCAGGTTTGCAAGGGAACGTCTAAAACCGGAAGGTAAGTCTAGCCCGGTAACAGCCAATACGTCAGTCGTTGTGTCTGTTATGACATTGTGCTTTTGTGTCGGTTCTCTGTTACGTGCAATTCATTTGTACGAATGCTACCAACTTGAGGCGTTCCATAGCCATTTTGTGCTTCCAAGAACGATTTTTGCTGCTGAAAAATGGATTACGTGGAGCCTGTTATTCATTGGGCAAACGGGACGTCCAGCGCACCGTTAACTTGAGCTCTTTTATGGACGAAAGGGGAAGCTCTGCCGTCTCGGGTGCAGGAATGGGCATTCTAAATGAACGTAACTCCGGGCATCAGGAGCTTGATTGGGATCTAAAGGCAGGAAGATAAAGGTTAATGTAAGTACTGTAATATGTGTGAATGCAGTTGCTGCGTCACGTAAAACACACTGCCCATTACAGAGACCGGTTGGTTAATGCTGATTAGCGAAGTAATGGCTGTTTATTCTGAGTCTAGGAAACAGGTACACCTTGTGTGGAAAATTAACAGTTTTCTGATGTATAGTCAGGTGGTGTGTATCACAACCGCTTTGATGTAGCGGGTCACCCGAGTTGACATTCTGCAGTTAGAGTTCCTTCGGGGCAGGGCCCTGTCAGTTTGCGAGCACCAGCACAACTTAACAAGACGTGCTCTCACTAGCATCAGCGGGCTTCTGCTTATTTGCGCCGAAATACATATTCTGTCGCCCAGACGTCTGGGAGCCGGCGTAATTTTCGTCTATGAATGTGACAATTTGACATCAGCGGTTAACCTTCTGTGATACGTAGTCCGGTGATCAGCAGAGCGCCACTGTGAGTCTTCCGATGTAATGTAGGCTAACTGTTGTAACCTACACATTGAATTTACATGTGTCACTATGCTTGTGTGCCATGTGCAAACTGACGCCTGTATGAAGTGTTGACCATTTAAAGCACAGTGGTTAATATACGTACGATGTGGCTGAACGTTTAAAAATCCCTTCCTTTGCTCGTACAGTGTATTTCGAAAAATAAATGGCGATTATTTTGTGTGTCACACGGTGTAACATTCACAGATTCTACGTTCTGCCCACACAGTGTATTTATATGTTTTCTGTGGATCTCAGAACAAACAGCGATTATTTCCCTATACAGCATTAACTGACCGGTTTTTGTAACCGAGACAGAGTGTGTTTACTGCGCGGTACGGACTGCGTCCATATGTACACACCTAAAGCCCAGTCGTTACTTTATGTACCGCCAGGTTTAACATTCACAAATTCTACGTTCTGCCCACACAGTGTATTTATGTGTTTTGTGTGGATCTCAGAACAAACAGCGATTATTTCCCTATACAGCATTAACTGACTGGTTTTTATAACCGAGATGGAGTGTTTACTGCGCGGTACGGACCGAAGCTGTATGCAGGTTGTTCCGCATAAAGCGTGCCAAACTTCAGGATGCTGTTTTGCGAGTCGTTTTGAGTAAAAATGCTGTACCAGCAGTTGCGCGATTGTCAACTGTTACATCACTGCCAGAATTTTAATGTACTGTACATGCATAGCTGTAACCGAATATTTTACAGTACGTGTATTTTGTCATACTGTACAAGTAAAAGGAAAGTTACAGCACCACAGAACGAAGTCAGCAATTAAGTGTTAGCCTGCATATGCACAACGTCAGAAGAAAACTGTGTGTGTGGTTCAGTACCACAAAACAAGGACATCAGTTTAAATAAAGTCTAAAAGGTTTTGACTGTGGTGTACAGTATTGTGTGGTGATGGGTTTATGGACTTCATCCATCGTCCGAAGAGTAAAATATTAAAAATATTAAAACCACAACGTTTCCGGAAGCTGGCTCTGCTTTCGTCCTCAGGTGAATGGAGGGGGGAGAAGAGAACACCACCTACTCTGTTGGGCCATTCAGACACAGCTAGCCTCCATCACTGGACAAATCTGTGTCGGGGGCCCAACAGAATAGATGTTCTTCTCTTCTCCCCCTCCATGCACCTGAGGACGGAAGC
Organism: Coptotermes formosanus; assembly: GCA_013340265.1. Lineage (NCBI taxonomy): Eukaryota > Metazoa > Arthropoda > Insecta > Blattodea > Rhinotermitidae > Coptotermes > Coptotermes formosanus. Next base: position 65,998 of record BLKM01000343.1, on the reverse strand, counting down.
AGAGCCAGCTTCCGAAACGTGATTTTAATTTTTAAATATTTTTAATATGTTACTCTTCGGACGATGGATAAAGTCCATAAACCAATCACCACACAAGGAGGACATGTGTAGTTATGTTACAACATGGAAGAAAGACATGTTTTGGTGAGATTACCAAAGGCCGTCAGTTACGTTGCACTGGTGACTGTTCCGAATGACCTCCACCGCTGCAGAGGCAGTTTTACGTATCTCAGAAGTCAGTCTGTTTCCGTTACGATGATGTCGTTTCCCGACACGCGGTCGGTGGAGTGCACGGTCAGCTGCTGCGGTTCTGTTGCCTGTCACTTTTGCCGGTAGGTTTTGTTCTTCGCGTGCCTGCACGGCGACCTGCACACTACCGCGAAGTAACGTTAACGAATTCGGCAGCATAGCTAAAAATTGACGTCTTTCTTACGTGCTGTTATCTGGCGCAGAGATGAGATATGCGCTCTTCTGGCATGTTACGCGGGTAATACCCATTGATGTGTACCTTCCTTAGCCGCGTTGTTAGATTAGGTGAAATAGATTTGGCGCCCTAGCGAACACACATTTCTGCGTTGTTTATTTCGATAAAATTGGAAGGCAAATCAACGACGTCGTCTTGAATGTGTCAGGCAATAATTTAATAAGATCGTTGGTCGTGTTAATTCAAAACGTCGGCACGTATTGCTCGTTCCTAAACAACTGTATAAACACAGGCACTGAAGCAAACATTTATTTTCGATTAAGATTGCTTTGCCTTTATTGCTGACGTTGTACCCCGGTTTCGTAGCGCGCAGTGTCTGCTGATATTGGATGGTGCAGGGTTTTAGTGTGCACATCCGGACACCTACGTGGGATATAAATTATCCTTGTAAATCCAAATGGTTATTATATGTACCGCCACGTTTAACATTCAACAATTCTACGTTCTGCCCACACAGTGTGTTTATGTGTTTTGTGTGGATCTCAGAACAAACAGCGATTATTTCCCTATACAGCATTAACTGACTGGTTTTTATAACCGAGACGGAGTGCGTTTACTGCGCGGTACGGACTGGGTCTTTAAATATAATTCAGGTTAATTTTCGTCTTTACCTGGGTAATATTTGATATTACATTTGGATTAATTTTTGTAATTGAGACAGCGGAGAAGAAATTGTTGAGGTAATTTGCAGGGTTTACGTAAAAGAAGTAAAGAAATAAGGGAAGACCTAAATTTTGATTTTAAACGATAATGTTGTGCAGTAGGGTACAAGCGGACACGACATCTGTTAAGAATGAATGATACACGGATTCCGAAGTTAGTGTATGAAGACAGCGACCGGCAGAAAACCGTAGAGTGACCAAGGAAAAGACGGAAAGACCAGTAACCATGAAGGCGGAACAAGCGTAGATGGCTGGTGATCAGCTTTT
>BLKM01000343.1:44014-64487 GCA_013340265.1 Coptotermes formosanus | reverse complement strand
ATTAACGTCTTGCGGGATTTTAGAGCAATTTTAGCAGGTATGTAGGTACTGACGTTTCGAAGACGCTTCGCTGCCTGTTTATTCAGGGTCTGAATCACTGGACAGTGTCACTCCGTGCTACCTTTGTGCGTCTGGTATCGAGGGTTGCTTTAATTCGAATTGATGAACAAGAGCCCAGATAATTCGAAGTTGCTGCACTGCACCGTCAGAAGACCCCCGTCAGAGCTGAAGTGCCAGCAGCAGCGTCTCTGTATCAGTCCGGCATGCAATGCGCATTGTGTCCATCGGTTGGACTGCCAGGCACGTATTGGGGTATTGACAGCGGCAAACCCCGACCTGCGAGGAACGGAAGTGACGTCATACGGATGGCGCCAGTAGGGCAGGTGTGGAGCAGGCACTCCTAACTCCCCGAAACTGGTTCGGGCGCCAGGAGCTACTTTACTCGTCCCCTCAACCCCCTGTGTCTGCCACGACGGTGGTGATTCCATGGGTGCGGTTTTTATAAACTTTGAAATACAGCATGTCTGCGGCAGGCCATTGTAGTTATCGAGCAGCGGGCTGTAGGCTTTCGAAAGTTTATAATAACAGTCGAACCAGGTTATAATGACATCGGTTAATGCGACATCTCGTCTGTAGTGTCAGATATTCTGTGGTACCGATTAATTCCTCACTGTTAGCCATAACATTAAACGCCTCGGAACAATTCTCGTTTATTCGTTTCGTTGCGTAGTCCTTCCCTCTTCTACCTACCTGTTCACAGCAGGTGTAGAGGGTTTTTATTTTCACTTGATCACACTCACACACACCACAGTCGGTAGGACTCCTCTGGACGAGGGATCGGCCCGTCGCAGAGACCTCTACCTGACAACACAAACACTGTACAGGAGACAAATATGCATGCATCCGGTGGGATTCGAATCCACGATCCCAGCAAGCGCTCGGCCGCAGACCTACGCCTTAGACCGCGCGGCCACTGGGATCGGCACAAATCTCGTTAATAACGACACAAAATAGTCAGTCCCTCTCATGACGTTTTAACCGAGTTGGACTGTGGCTGTGAAGTGATCCCACGAAGGAATCTCGTGTGTGTGCTGTAGGACAGAGACACGGCGCGTAACGTAATGCGTTCTGCTTTTCCCATTGTAGTTTGCAACGTACCGTTGTTTAGCAGGAAACCTGCGTCTGTCGTGAGGGTAGAAGACGTGGGAGGCATAATGATTCTCAGAAACGTCACGTGTACCAGACTACACGGCGTCACATTCACCTGTCGGATAGCCCCAGGTGCCTCTTTTGTTGTGTTGGGTTATGAAATCGTTTGGTAGCTGGATAGCGACGTTTCGGAGGAACATTCTGCTCCCACTTTCAGGGTTGCAGGATGATGGAACACAGTTGTCAGGAGGAGGTGTTTAAACGCTGTCAAATCAGCTGAAGTGTTTGTTGAACCTCAGTTACTAGGTGTGCAGCTGCAAGTAACGCAGTTTGCTGTTGTGTTCTATAATTCTTAGTCGGAAAACCAGAAGGGAAGAAGACCACTTTGAAGATCTAGGCGTAGATGCGAGGATGATATTAAAATGAACATTAAAGAAGTAGGGTGAGGTGGGCTGGGCTGGATTCGTCTGGGTAGGTGTCTTGAGAACCCGGCAGTGACCCTTTTGGTGCATGGCTAGCTGAGCGACTGTTAGCTTCACATCAGTGACTGTGCGTTCCAGACTGCACGGAACACACAGTGCTGTGCCGTGGCGCGGAACAGCGTACAGCTATCCCTCGGCGTCATGAAGCAGCGCGCGATGATAACGCGTGTAGGAATTACAGCATACCTCCAGGCATTCTTGACCTCGATGCTGCATGTATGTGAGTCGTCGGATTCAGTGCCCGGGCGCTCCACCCCCGGTGGAAAAGCCTGTGTAGTCCCTGGCCATTCCACCCCCGGTGGAACGGCCCCTGTACTCTGTGGCCACTGCACCTCTCGTGGAAGAGTCCCTAGAACCCATTGGATATGCGGCTGGGCGAGCCCTACAGCAGCGTTTGGCGTTATGAGAAAGACTGTTTGCTTCTCCCGGGAATCGAACGTGGAATCTCAGGTCGCCTGGGCCGTAGCCTCGTCCCTGTACGGACTGACCTCTTTGTAAATGACGGGTAATTCTAAATTCAGTGTCCGTATTCTACAGAGATCCTGTATCCGCCATGATCGTTTCATTTGACAGGCTTTTAGCGTCGGAGATGGAAGAACGTAACTGGGCCCGGCTTCCTTTAATGTGATATTTGAGTGTAAAACACTAGGAGTGTTTTAAGATTTTTGTGTGGGCAAGAAGTTTAAACATAAATATGAGTAGAACATTTCGTTATGAGTTTGTGTGTCTGGTGGACGTGCTAATGAACGCTCGCGTTCTCTGAAGTGTGGTTGTTAATGACAGCTGATAATGGGTTGCTCTGGGCGCAGCGCCGCGTGCTGCAAGCCGAAAACAAAAATGAGATTTAAGAAGCGACACGCCCACTGCTTCAGCATTACGTGTTTGGATTTCCCCGATTTTTGTTGAACTTCCGGTGGAGCCGGGATAGCTCAGTAGGTATAGTGGCTGGGGTACGTGCTGGACGATCCGGGGTTCGAATACCGTCAGGGATAAGAGATTTCTCTCTTGTTCAAAACATCCAAACCGGCTGTGGGGCTGAGTCAGCCATCTGTTTAACGGGTACCAGAGTTCTTTGTCCGGGGGTAAAGCGGCCGGGGCGTCAAGTTGACCGCTCACCTCCATACAGTGCCGAGGTTAAGAATGAGTGGAGCTATACCTTTACTCCCCGACGGGGGGGGGGGGGGGCATGAATTTGTGCAAACGATTGTAACGTATAAAACGCAATGCTTTTCAAACTTTTTTTCCCCCCAACGTACCGCTGTAACAAAATAAAACATGTACGCGTGCCACTAGGTACTGCAAATGTCAATGCCTGCTTTCAGGATACTGGTTTTCCGGAATGTTTCGCCCGTTGGCAGGTTTGAAGAAGACTGCAAACCTGCCAACGGGCGGAATAACAACGCCGTGGAGACCACAACTTTAGCAGTTGCGACATTTCTAATTTGACCTTTTAAAGCCTGGCGGTAACTTTACATACGACCAGGTTTAACATTAAAAAATTCTACGTGGTGCCCACATTGCGTTTATGTGTTTTGTACGGATCTCAGAACAAACAGCAACTTTTGCCTTATAAAACATTAAGAGATTGGTTTTTATAACCGAAGTGGAGAGTGTTTACAGCGCGGTGCGCACTGAGTCCTTATATAAAACAGATACGTTCCGTCTTTAAAGGGTTAACGCGAGTAGACGACAGAGGACAGTGTATTTACATTCGAACAGTGAAGTAGTATCTTGGTATGCACTTTATAAATGTTTTTCTGTACATTCCAATATATTTTGAAACGATGTTAGTAGTGCAGTTAACGTTTCTAAATTTTAATTATTGAAAAAAATCCGCACAGTTCTTCACGTACCACCCGCGTACCACTGTTTGAAAGGCGCTGGTCTGTAGGAACCATCCGAGATGTCATTCATCGGGAGGCCATTGCTGTTGGCTGTTTATGCAGGACCTTTTTCAGCTTGGATGTACTGAGTGCAGCCTTGCATGTTGTTGCACCGTCTCGCGCCACGGGACGCTGAGCTTGTGCCAGCGATTTCACCTGCAAAAAGAACCATTCAAGTTGCATGCTGGATGTCATTCATTACTGGACATTGCTAGTGGCTGTCAGGCCTGCCGGCTGCTCACAGCTGCACCGTATTCTGCCCGTTAGTCTTCGTTTGGCCACTGTGCACCGTCGGAAGCCAGGGACAGCTGGCACGCGGGTGTTCCTGGATCCATCAGGAAATGCTGCGTTGTTAGCATTCCGTGTCAGTACGCGTGTAAGCCCTGTGGCGTGTGACGCCGTGTGCCATAGTCATTGTCACGGGAATCTCAAATTCCGATTTAACCTTTTAAAGCCTAGCGGTAACTTTACGTACCACCAGGTTTAATATTAAAAAATTCTACGTGGTGCCCACATTGCGTTTATGTGTTTTGTACGGATCTCAGAACAAACAGCAACTTTTGCCTTATAAAGCATTAAGAGATTGGTTTTTATAACCGACGTGGAGAGTGTTTACAGTGCGGTACGTACTGAGTCTTTATATAAAACAGATTACGTTTCGTCTTTAAAGGGTTAATGCTGTCCATTCTTGGTTAACTCCATGAACATGGAACTTGCCAAAGTTAGGAATTCAACCTCCTCTTCGCCGATACCACTGCGTCTTTGTGACGGACGTCAAAAACACTCCGCTTTGTTGTGACCATCTTACGGAGCTCACAAACACCCTGCGGCCAAAGTGCACAGTGGCCCTAGTAACAACAGCGCTTTAAAAATTTAACAGGTATTGGGATGTTGTTACTGAAACTTAGTTTGTCGCCCAACCAAAGCAACGTGTGTTTTTAATCCAATCCACCTGACTTTATTTTTGTGGATGATTGTGTTATTCATACGGTGCATTTCCTTGCAGTTATTACATCATCCAACTGACGCGCTGAATAAATCACATTATTAAACTGTTACAAAAAACAGGAGCCGCCACCAACAGGGAGCCGTTCGATATAAAGTGAAGCAGGCCCAGTGAACGGCCGCCTGAGGATGGCACCTTGGCACTGAAATATGTGGGTTTTTTAAAATAATATCTCATGAATGTATTTTATTCGGTGCATTGGTCGGTTGACGTAATTTGTTTTTATTGTCGGCGTCTTTTATAAGTATGTGGATGGGTTTTTGAAGAGTTACAGTGCACATTACAAAACTGACGGGCACACCAACCTCCTTAATCACGTGGACAGTAATTTATTGTGCTGTGTTGTGTGTGCGCGCGCACGTGCCCCTTATTTCTGGAAGTGATGTGATATTTGTGTCTCAGTTTATTGTCCTTCACGACAGCCTAAAACTGTTAAAATGTCCGCTGTATGAAGTCACTTGGCAGTGTGTGGCGCACACATCTCCAAGTTTCCCGGCTGTCACTGTGTCTCACATCTGTAACTTCTGTGGCCCCCTCACCTGGTATGTTATGTTGACCGACCATTGGTGATAATGCTGCCCGTACGTTTGTTCATGTATCGCGTGCAGGAGACAGTATAAACCTTCGCCGAATATGTGACAGCGCTTAACCTTTTAAAGCCTAGTGGTAACTTTACGTACCACCGGGTTTAACATTTAGTAATCCTCCATAGTGCTCAAATCGCGTTTATGTACGAGTATTTTGTACATATCTCGGAACAAACTGTAACTTTTACCGTTTTTATAACCGAGGTTGAAAGTGTTTACTGCGCGGTACGACCTGTCTTCATATAAAGCAGATTACGTTTCGTCTTTAAAGGGTTAAATGTCTGGCAATGGCAGTAGCAGGTGACAGTGTCATGCAGTAAGGTGCGAAGGACAAGTTGAGTTGAGGGGACAGGATAGTAACAAGGCTACGGACCGGACGGTCAGACGTTCGAAACCCGGTAGGGGCAAGAGGATTTGATTTTCTTTTCTCCGAAACGTCCAGACCCGCGCAGGGGTCCGCCTAGTCTCCTGTTCAGTGGGTACTGGAGTTCTTTCTGGGGATTTAAGCAGTGGGGCGTGAAATGGCAGCTCACCTCTACGCAGTACCGAGATGGGTTAAGATCAGTGGAGCTTATATCCACTCCCGATACGCCTTGCTAGTGTGCACAGGGGCAGCGTGACTTTTCTTCGCTTTACACCATAGGCCTCAAACGCGCCGCCACATTTGTAAATTATGCATATAGTATAAAAATTATACAGTGTGGTTGGTTAGGTATACCACTTATTGTTCTTCCACGTGCAGCCCGCGAACCATCCCACAATAACGGGCGTGGTCCTTTGCCACGAAAAGGTTGGGCACCCATGCTTTATACGAAGTATTATTCGTGTTATCAAACGTAGGGGCATGTAGTACTCTTGGGGCACGTAACAAATGCATGGAAAATTTTGATTGGGAAACTAGAAATAGCGAAGATATCGTCATGAATATCTGAGCGTAGATGTGAGGATAATATTAAAATGGATCTGAAAGGCGTAGGACAGGGGAGAGTGCGCGGACCGGATTCGTGTGGATAGGGAGGGACATGTGATGAGCTTTTGTGAACACGGTAATGAATCCTCGAGTTTCGTTAAAGGCGGGGGACCTTTTCAATAAGTTGAGCCATTGTCGGCTGCTGCATGAGCTGTGTTGTGTTGAGCAGTACGTACGTAGCAGTTGCGTACAGTACCGCGCTGTTTGAGTCGCACATTGCAGGCTACCAGTTGCATAACCGTCCTGGCGCCACAAAGTTCTCGCCCCCGTTCGAGGAACAGCGCGGCACATGCGTCTCTGTAGATGCTCGGGATTCTCCCTGCGTTTCGCCAGCTTCGAGGGAACATGGCGCCACTTGTTGGTGCCAAATAGCCGGGGAAGTGGGGGGGGGGGAGAGGGGGGGGGACCCAGAGAGAGTTCACTATTTGCGTTGTAATGTCGCCCGTTTGTGAACTTCACAGCCTTGTGCTACGAAAACAGTTGTGTTTTTGCTCGCATCGTTAACCCCCTTCAGTCTGAAAACAACGTGAAAGGACTTCTCTGTCGAGTACTCTTAGAGATTCAAAAGAGCATTGCTTGCCCGCTTGTCCTTCTGATGAAAGAGTAGTGTTGAGATGAGAATGGAGTGTTGGTGGAATGACACTGACGGTGGAAAGCCGAAGTACTGAAGAAAAACCTGTCCCAGTGTCACTTCGTGTACCACAGGTCTCACGTGGAATAGCCTGGGAACGAGTCCCGGCGTCCGCCTTGACCGACTGCTTGAGTCATGGCACGGCCCTGAAGATGGATAGATAGATAGATAGATAGATAGATAGATAGATATGGAGAGAGAAAGGAAGAAGAAAGTGATGAGCAAGGCAGTAGTGACACAAGTATATGTGGAGGAAAAAGAACGTCACTTGTTCCCAGCCTTCACCCGCTTGTCCTTCTGGTAGGGGTAGTATGGAAACGAAGAGACACAAAGAATACGTTAGAATAGTGGCAGTAGTAGCTTGAAATAAAGTCTGGGAAATTTTACTTTCTGATCACTGCTTAAAGTGCATAATTTGGGAGTTTAATTGTCTTTTATTTTAAAGCAAGTGGATTGATTACTGGTGATAAGTTTAAACGGCACGGCCTTTCAGCCGGATGGTTTATACCTTGCAGGGAACGTGCTGTCTTCATCAGAGTTCATGAGGCAATTCCTTTGGAGGAGGAATGGCTGCGCAGGAAGAACACACACGCCGTAGGGCCAAAGCCCGGAGGGGAGGGCGCGGTGTGTGCTGCAGCAGCAGCAGCAGCTGCCGATGTGGTTCGGTGTTCACGGCACTTCACCGGCAAGCCGATAGGGTTTGGAGGCGCGAATAAATCGCCCAAACCATCCCTCCAACCATATCCAAGCGCAGTGCTTAGGTAACGACGTCTGCTGCACATTATGTTCGGCCATCTGCGTACGGATTTTGTGATGCGTTTTGAAAATCAGTGTTTGCAAAAACCGCAGTTTTGGAGCTGCAGTAGCCCAGTCGATATAGTGACGGTTGCGGGCTGGACGGTCCGGGGGTAGATTTCGGGCGCGAGCAACAGATTTTTTCTCTTCTCTGGGTACCTGCTCAGAATGCGGCGCCCAAGAAGACGCCCAGAAGTTTAGAAGGCTACGCTGCCCAAATTGGCGCGCACATTGACAGACAAACCAATGACATGAGTGCAGCAGCTGTCGGAAGTTTTAACGGCGGTGGGTGGGCACTGCATGCGTCACGGATATGACGCCGCGTCGTGACGGTTGACGGCGAACGTCTGTGGCCGTAGCACCGCAACGTGTTACTGAGCTGCGCGCAGCCTAATTCACAGGGGTCGCTATGGTGCGCCCGGGTGATGCGCCGGTTGCAGACGGGAATGATATCGGCGTTTCGTGGTCCGGGATAGCTGAGTCGCTATAGCGACTGGCAGCGGGCTGGGCGATCCGGGGATCGAATCCCGATAGGGGCGAATTTTCCGCACCTGTTCGGACTGGCCGTGGGGCCCATCCAGGTAGCTGTAGAGTCGCTACCGGGCCATTCCTGGGGGTAAAGCGACGCGTTAACCACAGACCCTATCTAGTGCTGAGGTTAAAGAAAGAATGGAGCTATACTTGTACTCCCCTCTGTGCCTCATGGCATAGGGCGAACTTTACCTTCACCATCGACCGTTTCGAAACGTGACCCCCCCCCCCCCCCCGGTCATCACTCGTTGATGCTATGTAACTAGTTGATGGTCCGAGAACAGTTCATGCGATTCTGTTGCCACGGAAGGTCCCTACAGACCACGTGCAGAGTAGTAATTGCGCATGCGTATCTGACAGGTTCGTGGTTTACATTATATGGTAACATTCTGTATGCACAACAGACCCGGTAAATGTAAAGTAACCGTTTAAATTCTTTTAACCTAATTACAGTTAAAGACCCAGCTCGTACCGCGCAGTAAACGCTCCGTCTCGGTCATAAAAACCAGTCCGTTAATGCTGTATAGGGAAAATAATCGCTGTTTGTTCTGAGATCCACACAAAACACACAAACACACTGTGTGGGCAGAATGTAGAATTTGTGAATGTTAAACCTGGCGGTACATAAAGTAACCACTGGGCTTTAAAGGAAGACCCAGTGCGTACCGCGCAGTAAACACTCCGTCTCGGCTATTAGAACCAGTCAGTTAATGCTGTATAGGGAAATAATCGCTGTTTGTTCTGAGATCCACACAAAACACATACATACACTGTGTGGGCAGAACGTAGAATTTGTGAATGTTAAACCTGGCGGTACACATAGGAAGCACTGGACGTTAATGGATGAAATTGGTGCTAAATATGAAAATGCCTTTGAAGCAACCACGTCAAACCGACACGTACACAAGAACCAGCCCCAGTTCCAGCACCAACGAACGCGTTCACTTGACGATGTTGCAGCCCTTTTGTAAAAGTCCCACATCACTGTAGGAGCGAGCCGGAACAGTGCAGCCACTCTGCTCACTGGACCACGGGCGGTATGACCGAGGGACCGTGGTTCGATTCCCAACAGGCGTGATGGTATTCTCTTACGCAAAGCGTTTATCCAGACTCTAGTGCTCAGGTTTCTACTCAGGGAGTACCTGGGGGTAAGGCGGCCGGCGAGTGAGGCCACCTCCACTACCTAGGCGAACAGTGAGTGGAGCTATATCTCCACGCCCGCATATGCCATCAGGGAATGGAGAGACGTTCGCCTTTACCTCTTACTTAGGCTAAGCCAGTGTGTGACACCTGACATTTCACTAATTACACACATTATGAATCTGGACGTTTACGAATAAAAGCGTTAAACAGTACACAATTCGAGTTCAGACTAACACGTTAAGAACTCTCAAAGCCCAAGAAACTTTTCCAATGAGGGAAGGTACAAAGCTGATGCTGTATGCAACGTTCGTGTGTGAGTCAAACTGTGCCACGGTGCTTAGCGTTTCAAAGCCCGCTGGTTGTTGTAAACAACACAGTGAAAGTTTGACCATGCGTTGTGGAATCACAGGTAATTAAAATGCATGCAGGTGCGAAGCTGACAGATATACCACGCCGACGGCTGCTAATATTGCCCAAAATACTCAACACATTGCCATTCCGTGCTTTAGACTGTAGCTCAGTCGGCATAGGACATAACGTACACAATGAGCAGTCAAACAATTGAGCTTCGATTCCCTGCAAGGGCAGAGTTTTCTGTTCTGAACGCGGTCCGCGCTGGTAGTGGGATACACCCAAGCCATTCAGTCGGTACCGCAGGTCATCTCGCGGAGGTAAAGCGGTCGGGTCGTGAAGCTAAACAATATCGTCTATGTAGTGACAAGGTTAAGGGTGCGCCCCATTCTTCGTGGCGGGTGATCACAGTGGCTGGCAGCACAGGGGAGCCTACCCAGTTTGCAGGCATGCAGTCAGGCCAGTTGTGTTGAGTTGACGCGTTGTGTACGTGGCAGCAGACGGCACGTTCCCAAAGATGTCAGTAAGCAAGCATGTCGAAATACGGTGCGTGCTACATAGTGTCCGCATCCAGCTGTCAAACGAGAGACAATAGCAATGCAGTCCGTGTGCACAATTAAGTACCACACCATTAACCTTTTAAAGCCTAGCGGTAGCTTTACGTACCACCAGGTTTAACATTAAAAAATTCTACGTGGTGCCCACATTGCGTTTATGTTTTGTACGGATCTCAGAACAAACAGCAACTTTTGCCTTTTACAACATTAAGAGATTGGTTTTTATAACCGAAGTGGAGTGTGTTTACAGCGCGGTACGCACTGAGTCCTTATATAAAACAGATACGCTTCGTCTTTAAAGGGCTAATACGTAAAAGTGAAACAGGTAGAGGTGTCACTGCCTACGCCATGAAGGCATATAGGGGGAGTTGACGTATAGCTCCATTCATTCTTAACCTCGGCGCTAAACGGAGGCGAGTGGTGAACATCACGTCGCGGCCAATCTGGCCCCGGGATAGAAACTCCGATAGGCATTGAATAGGAGGCTGGGCGGGCCCGAGACCTGCTGTGGAAGGTTTTGCGGGAGAGAATCTCTTGCCAGTGCCGGGATGCAAACCCCGGATCGTCCAGCCCGTAGCCCAGTCGGAGGAAAAGAGGTACAGCTCCGCGCATTCTTCACATCGACATCTGATGGAGCGGTCGGGCGCACGCCCCGTCCTGCTTCATCCGCGCAGAAAGAGGCACCGCAGTCAGTGGTTACCCATTGGACACGAGACTGGATGGCGCCCCAGTCGGTATGGTGGTTGTGGAAAAGGGGCAAAAATCCCTACGCCTCCACAATTGGCCAGTTAGTATCGAAGTCGCGACATCAGAAGAGCTGCAATGGCTGTGGTTAGTACAGGAGCCGTTTGTAAGCACTCCGCAAAGCCTGGCATCCGTGTGCAGGGTGTGGGGGGCATGTTTGCTGTAAGTCGCTTGACGCGGCTGGCAGCCCGTCCATGCAAGGCCGCCGAGCGTTCTAGTCTAAACTATCTTCCCAACTGGCGCCTGCCACGCACGCACGCACCAACCAACACCGGGTTATTTATAAACTGCGCGCGTCTGAGACAGACAGAGAGAGAAAGGCGACACTCTGACGTATTATGTGGCGTTCCTATACAAATTATTGTACGCTGTGGGATCCGTAGTATGTTTCGGGAAGCTGGGGCGGTAGCAGTCGCCCTGCTAGTCCACAAATTGCCCAACGTTTTGTGGAACTCGCGTGTGTTGTATCGTGTTCACAACGACCCGTCTTGATCCCTGCTGCAAAGCCATAGACACCCAGCCCACAGCCTTCCAGCCTTCTTCCTTTGTAGACGAAGGTAAACCTTTCGTCCCGGATTTTTGGGGCAGGATCCCCCCCCCCCCAAGACGTATGCCCCAGAGTAATACTGTCGCATTTGTTCTTCATGTTTATTCGGGTCTTCCTTACAACGGTCTGCAGAACGGAGACTTCCTTGAACTAGTTAGCGACTTTCGCCGACGAGGATTTGTCAGTAGAGTTGGGAACCGAGCAGTAAACAATTACCAGATCCGCCGGGGAAGGGCAGCTGTTGGAAGTACTGGTGGGTTGGTTAGTTAAAACTGCCATGAGGAGGACGTATCGCACTCAGCCGCTTGTTGCTGGTGTGAAAAATGTGGTAGGAAGGCAGCCTACATTGTGTTCGTAACAGCCCCAATACTGGCCACTTTTCTGAGCCAAAGTAATTTAATTCGTCTCACCCGCCTCCAAACATGGAGGATTAATTCTAATATTATTCGCCCACCTATACCTGGTTTTAAAAATTGTCTTCTACCTTGCAGTTTTCGACCGAAATTTTGTAGGGTTCGCTTCTGAAAATTGATGACGTAGCCGTTGTGGGGACTGGGCTACGGGCTTGTTTAACCCTTTAAAGACGAAGCGTGTCTGTTTTATACAAGGACTCAGTGCGTACCGCGCTGTAAAAACTCTCCAATTGGGTTATATAAAACCAATCTGTTAACCTTTTAAAGCCTAGCGGTAACTTTACATACCACCAGGTTTAACATTAAAAAATTCTACGTGGTGCCCACATTGCGTTTGTGTGTTTTGTACGGATCTCAGAACAAACAGCAACTGTTGCCTTATAAAACATTAAGAGATTGGTTTTTATAACCGAAGTGTAGAGTGTTTACAGTGCGGTACGCACTGAGTCCTTATATAAAACAGATACGTTTCGTCTTTAAAGGGTTAATGTTGTGTAAGGCAAAAGTCGCTTTTCTGAGATCCATAGAAAGCACAAACGCAATGTTAGCAAGATTTAGAATTTTTTGAATGTTAAACCTGGTGATACGTGAAGTAACCGCTAGGCTTTAAAAGGTTAAACACAGGGCTAAAGCTGTGGCCACACACGCAGCGTCAGTGTCGCTGAACATGCCTACTTCCCCTGGTCCAAGAGCAAAGTGAAATAGTGGGCACTGGTAATTCGAGGCAGTGATACAGAGCACTAATATTGACCGTCTGGGGTCGCATTGGCTAGACACACGGAAACAAATTACCCAACGCGTACGTTTTCTGCGGGTTTGCCTGCCTTGCGTTACTATGCCTGCAGGCTTGATATCGGTGTATTGACGTAGGTGCCAAGTACTACGTCCTTTGTGCAACGTGATCATGCCGGTGTGACGCAACGCTGGCGCCAAAGCGTTTGGCGACCGGCGGCATATTTGTCAGCTTTATTGACAACATTTACACCAACCGTCTGCATGTTACAGGCGACCTAGTATCTGATTATTTGTTCAGTGTATGATTCGGAACGCTTGTACGGTTTTGGTGATTTGTTTCTTAAAATTGTTCAAATCGCTTTACTGTCTATAAGACGATATTCCGGGAACGCTAATGTATGGCCGAGTGCAGGTATAATGGTCTAGCCGTGTGTAGTGTTTACATAAATTAATGAAAGTCGCATGCTGAAATGACTAAACAATTTTAGTTTATGTTGTAAAGTGCTGTATAAACGTCGACGCACAGTGTAAACACCTTGTTTGGAGAGGTGAAGGGAGGCGCGTGCTTCCATGGGGTTCTGTTCCGGGCGGTGTCTGGGCCTTCGGCAGTGACAAGTCATAGAGACTATAAATGGCTGAGGTCACAGTCTTGAGGGATGTGACGCCGTGTAGGTTGGTAGAAGATAAACTTGCCCCTGTGCATAGTGATGCTCAACTCCGTGAAGACATGAGGAACTGGAGGTACTGCTCCATGCATTAATTCCAACTAACTAACCAACCAACCAACTACATGGTGCAGAGCCCATCTTACGAAGCTAACAGTTTCTCACCTAGTCAAGAAATACCTCGCATTCTATGGAGGCCGAAGGTTCATTACCGCATTCACAAGCGCCCGATACCTGTCTTTATCCTGAGCCAGATTAATCCAGCCCGTGCTCTCCCCCATCCAACTTCTTTAAGACACATTTTAATATTATCGTCACTTCTACGCGTACGTGTTCCAAGTGGTCTCAGGTTTTCCCACCAAATCCGTGTGTGCACACCCCTTCTATACGCGCTACATGCCCTGCCCAGCCCATTCTTCTTGATTCGATCACCCTAATGATACTTGGTGAGGAGTACGGAGCATAAAGGTCCTCGTTGTGGAAGTCCCGTCCATTCCCATGTTACTTCGCGTTATTGGGCCAAAATATATCTTCCTGAGCCACAGAAAACTGCTTTCACGTTTTCTGTACGCGTGTAAAACTCGGTCTGTCAAATCAAGTGAGAAATATAGATTGTGTCAGAGAACAGGGTGCTGGCGAGACGGCGTGCTGCAAAAGGTAGGGTGCTGAAACAAGTGCGCAGTGAGGGGGTTCACAGTTCACACTGTCCAACTGTCGTCGGGAGGTGAGTGTACTGTGCGGAACCGGACATGTAGTGTGTGCGGGAGAAATGAGAAGTGAATACAATATTTTGTGTGTAAACCCTGAAGGGTGAGGACGTAGACGCAGATCAGACGATAACTTGACACAAGGACTGAGATACGACGCTGTGGAACGGACTCGCAGGCGACATAAAACGGCAATAAGCTTGAGTTTCAAACTAGGCGGGGAATCCCTCGCGCAAGTAGCGGAGTGCCTGTCGGCGTGTCACGCTGAACTGTGATGCCTGCGCAGCGGTGTTCTGGTTTTCCGCGGCTGCTGCTCAAGGTGCCATCCGTAATGGCACTCGTGACAAGGTGCCGGCCGCCTGTGAAGTGGTGCCGGCCAGTCGGCCGACACTGTTCCACGTCGTTCCAGACAGGACTACCCGAACACCTGGCCCCCCATCACGCTGCCGCCCGTCTGTAATACGAAAATTCTATCAGACTGTCTTAAACGGAACTTTGTCTACAGACGGTGCTTGCATGTACTCTGTTGGCGTGGGGTGACGCACGTGGAACCAGCGGTGTTAAGGACGCGGGTTATTATTGTTATTATTATTATTATTATTATTATCATCATCATCATCATCATCATCATCATCATCATCATTACTATTACAACATTACCACCTTTATGCAGCGTATTCACACGTATACATCTGAAACAAACCACGCTTCTAGGGCACACAGTGCCGCAGCTATCCTGCGCGTACTGTTAATGGTGCATATAGCGCTGTCTGCAATATTAAACCCTTTGTGCTTCTACATTAGCACTTTCCGCAGTGTGTGCTGTGCCCAGTACAGCTGTTTTCTGCAGTTCCTTGATATCGTGCTTTCCCGGTACGCTGCTCAAGTATTTTCTGAAGGATTTTGAAATGGTTCCAGTTGCCCCTATTATTACTGGCGTCACCTTTGTTTTTCATTCCACATGTGCTGTATTTCTGTTGTATTACTACTACTACTACTACTACTACTACTATTATCTGCTGACCCCAGGCTCGTACCCAATGCGTGGCGTTGGCTCTTCCCTTGGGATAAAGCGGCCGGGGCGTGAAGCTGACCACTCATCTAGTGCGGAAATACGCCTCCACTCCCCACATTGTGACCCTGGGGTCGACTCAACCCTTAACAGAAATGAGTACTAGGAATATTTGCTGGGTGGGGGGGGGGGGGTAAAGGCGGCCCGTGCGTACGGCTGACAACCTTACCACCTTCATGTGCCGATTGTCTGGAAATCGGGGTGCCTCATCTTCCTGGAACCCTACTGGCCTTCCCAGGCCTGTAGAGAGGGAGCTTTACCTTCACCTCACGTAAGTTGCCTTCATAGCCTGGACAGGGACAGCATCATCATCATCATCATCATCATCATCATGCTATTGCCCCTAATAATTATTCCTGTCCGAACGTTCTGATTTCGTAGGCAGATGTTATTTCGGTCTGAAATGACACAACACATTCTTGCAGACTTACTGTGCCTGTTCGATAGATAATTAAGGCTTACAGATACACACTCAGAATATGTAATACTTACTGCTTTTGCACGGCAACAGAGGTTACGCGAACGCGCCTCAATGTTACGTTTATGTTTACACTGCTTCTCTTGTTCTTTATGGTGTTTTATGTTCTCGTCTCTTACGGTATATCGTTTCTGTAAGCTGCAATGTAATGTTTCAGCTGAAGCTGTCAAACGTACTGGGAACCCGTCTATAAGGGTCGATGGAGTGAACAGTTAGGTCAGCGTTGACATTGCTGCCCTGAAAAACGTGGGCTTTCACTTGTATTGATGACCGATTAACAGTTCAGGCCCGATGTTTATAGTGTTCGAATTCAAATACGCATTCGTATGCAACGCCGATCCTGTAGATTGCAGCCTGAGACGTATGCAGCCCTCAAGTCCTTCGGTAGGTCACAGGCCCATTTCAGTGGGCCCTGTTTTGAAACTACGGCAGTTCGTGCGAGCTTGTTTGATGGCGATGTTGCAAATTGCGTTCGAGTGACGTCATGGTGTCACATTTTTATCTACGTTTGCTTCAGTTTGTACATTGCAGAAAACAATGTAGCCCCGTTAAAAATCGTAGCTGGTTAGTGTCACAGTCGCTGCTTTATGTGACGATCATACGCAACGCCCGTCGTCGTCGTCGTCGTCGTCGTGACCTAGGCGTCAAGTTTTGAACTGTCATCATATAGGTAAGAAAACGAGTCGTGGGAGAACGGAAAATGTGCAGGGGACGAGAAGATACGGTCAGACTCGGTTATAACGACATCGGTTTATGCGAGACCTCGTCTATAACGTCACATATTCTGTGGTACCAATTAGTTTCTCACCGTTAACCGTAGCATTATAGTTCTCGGTTATAACAACACCCGTTTTTAACGGCACAAAATATTCAGTCCCTTTCATGACGTTATGACCGAGATCGACTCTGTTAGTGACTAGAATGGAACGGCGTGGAGTGGATTTATCTGGCTCAGAATAGGGCAAGAGCCCGACTGGTGAAGAGGGCATTGATAGTGTGCAAACTGTCAACAACGTCAGTCAGCTGTCGATAGCTGGTGCGAATATAGCGTCGTACATACGTGCACTCCGTCAGTGCAAAAACTGCTGGTGGCTGCTGAGGAACGAATTTCAGCTCTAAAATTAACTTTTTAAAGCCTAGCGGTGAATTTACGTACCACCCGGTTTAACATTCAAAAATTCTACGTGGTGCCCACATTGCATTTGTGTGTTTTCGTATGAATCTCAGAATTATCAGCAACTTTGGCTTTATACGACATTAACAGATTGCTTTTGTATAACCGAGGTGGAGAGTGTTTACAGCGCGGTACGCACTGAGTCCTTATATAAAACAGATACGCTTCGTGTTTGAAGGGTTAATCTGAATAATGCAAAGTCAGTTAAAGGTCACAGAAAACGTCTGTTTACAAAGACCAGTCGCCTAATGCTCTGTGAGCAGATTATCGTTATGTATTCTGATACGGCGGCCCGTAGCAGGCCGTGAAGGCCCCTCGGGGGGGGGGGGGAGGTGCGGTTATGCCCGTTCTTATCCTGAACACAAGATGGGGGCGGTTGGTCGGCGCCACGCCCCAGCCGCTTTTCCCCGCGAAGGAGGCCCGTTACCCGTTATGCAGGAGGCTGGGTGGGCCCCAGGGCCCGTCTGGACGGGTATGGAGAAGAGAAAGCCTCGTCTGCACGGGGTTCGAACTCCGGCCCACATAGCCCGCAGCTGTGCAGGCCCCATATTTATTTTGACGCTGTGAGATACGTATGTACGTTGTTTAGGCTCAGCACAGTGCTGTAATGTTAACCTTTTAAAGCCTAGCGGTAACTTTACGTACCACCAGGTTTAACATTCAAAAATTCTACGTGGTGCCCATATTGCGTTTATGTGTTTTGTACGGATCTCAGAACAAACAGCAACTTTTGCCTTATAAAACGTTAAGAGACTGGTTTTTATAACCGAAGTGGAGAGTGTTTACAGCGCGGTACGCACTGAGTCCTTATATAAAACAGATACGTTCCATCTTTAAAGGGTTAAACCAAATAGACAAATTCTTTAAAGGGTTACTAAAAGGCGTAGTTTTCTGTGCGTATGTGTGTTTGAAATGCAGCTGGTTAGCGAAAGAAACGTGCGACTTTTCGGCGGCATCTCGAACATAATAAATAATAAATAATAATAATAATAATAATAATAATAATAATAATCCTTGTGAGTCAAAGTACATGCATGATGCCATGTGTTGTTTCTGTGCATTGTAATGTGTGGACATTTGTGCGCCTGCTGCTGTAGCGACCTTGACTATAGACCTCCAGAAGGTCATCGTGTGTGCAGCAAACAAACATGTCGAGAGGCCGCACCTTCGTCAGAAGACAGACTTCTGTTCTGTTCTCATCAGCCATGCTGCTAGCTGCCAGCAGTAACGAGGAGGCTGTGTGTGGTTACCATTGACCCACCCTAATTCTAGCATTTGCTGTTGTTGACGGTTGGTATGAACTGAAAGCGGTGAGATTCGGAAATAAAAATACGCAGAAAACAGGCTGGATGTTGTGAAGGTAACGGGGTGTCCAAATTTGACAGTCCACGTCTTCTCGGTTTTTGGAATTAAAAGAGCGACTCATTGGCCCAAATTTACGGACGTTTTGGACATTGCGACGAAGAGTTGCTGCTGTCCACAAAGAAAGTCCGAACCCTTTGAAGTCCAGTGGTAAGTATATGTACCATTTGATGTGTTATTTGCTGAGCGCTGTATTTGGGCTGTTTATATGATCCTGAGAATAAACGGCGATTGTGTCACGATGTGAACTTGCCGGTTTATTTTTGTAGTGGAGACTCTGTGGTGTTTGAAAGTTGGGAACTGGTGGCGTTTTAAAGATGGGCTGCAGTGTTGAGGCGAAAAACATGTTCACGAAGTAAACAAGATCATGTCAAAACTGTTTTTGAGCATAAAACATTGGGGTTTGAAGACGTCTGTCACATTGCAAGGCGTGTTCGCTATACTGCTGTGTTGTTCATCCGACAACTGTCGATAATCTCTTCCCACGGGTCACTTATAAAACTTCGCCATGAGTAAACAACACGTTGTTAGATGTGACAGGTGTCTGCGAGCCGAACGAAAAACATTTCCAGCATAATTAAATGCGGTGGTGAGTAGGGACACAGTATTAACAGCAGTACTTGTGAACTACAACGCTTGGACCCCGACTCAGCGGCAGATTGGAATAGCGGCGAACGCTTCGCCGCCTGCCGTCACGCGAAACGGTCCGAGTGAAGAGTAATGCGAGTTGGTAAGATAAAGTAATATTGTAACGAACAGGAGTACTGTGCACCGTCTCCTATTGCTGTGGCTCAGTGAGGGGGTTACCCGAATGTACTGTCGGGTTGCTGATGACGGTGTAAGGGTTTTGCTTGATACCACCGCAAGAACCGCGAATCTCACAAGTTAGTTTTGTCATTACTGCCGTTTAAGTCTCGCGCGTGCGCAGTCATGGCTGTAAACGCGCGCTGGAATCAGCTAGCGTTTGGAAGCCTTTGATCCTGGTCTGTGTAACACAAGACGGTTTGCTTATGCATGTGTACGCCGTCAGTAGAATCTATTGTACGTTTGCTTCTCTATAAAGCATTCGCCTGCCCAGTCGTGGCTGACATAGGCGTATTCAATACTGAAACAAGTACAGCTGATGCTTTAAGAAATGTGCTTTCTTCATTTTAAAACGTACGCGATTTCTTGACTTACCGTAACGTGAGGAAGGACGCCCTAAACTTGACACCAGTTCATGTTTCCCGCAGTTTTAACAGTGCATCTGTGCCGTGCTCGACAGTAACTTGAAATTACGGTCGAACGAGCTTCTAGAAGGTTTACTGTTCAGGTTGTGTTCAGATGCAGAATCTGCGCTCCTTATTTTCTTTTTCCCTTTCTGCCGGGTCTTTATTTTATTATTCACAACTGTCCGTTGCTACTTGTTGGATCGTTTATCGTATTACAACGTACGCGCACACAGGCGGCCCATACGCGCTACGGAGTAGGTTCCGGAAATGACCAGCCATAGTTGTCAAATAAGTTAAGGACTCCGTATGAGCCATTAAACATGCACGTACACACGCTTGTGTGTGTGTGTGTTTTGTTCCATTACGTGAGGGCTGAAGTGGGTCAGGCCGGCTCGCTAATACAAGCCGTTGCGCCGTATAACAATTGGGAAGTCGCGGGATTACATCCATAATGTCTCCGTCATTTTGCATGACAACCTTTAGCGCGAGTCTCAAACCTTACGGCCGTTCTACCGCAGTAACATGACTGCAGCTGCTACGTAAGCAGACGAATAGTGGCGCCTCCACCGCTCTGACTGCAGAAACACACTGATCGACGCGCACACGGCTTCGCGCAGTCTCCTGACTTGTGACATCTGCATAGGCTCGCTAACAATACCTGCGTCTGAAGCAGGAGACTTTGTGCAATTAATCCTGCTATACATGCCCACCTCTGAGGTCATACATTCAACAGTATTTTTCTGCAGACGGGTTTCCTGCTGTTGCCGCATTTTCACGTTTCCTTCCCATGAAGACGATTTCCCGCTTATGATTTATTGTTATGTGTGTTATGAATCTTAACCCTTATTCTGTAGTCGAAGTCTGTCCATGTCCCAGTGCTCGGACAAGCCACGGACAGACTTGGACCAGGGAAGAAGGATGAAAACCCACACCGTAATTGAGAATTGCTTGTTTGATCACATTTATTCAACATGCGTGTACGTCATTTGACCGTAGTTTGTTTGGATACTTGATCAGACTTTTGACAATGGTAGGGTAAATGTTGATAGAAAGCATGTTTTTAAATAGGGTCCCAGCAAAGTGGTGTGTTGTATCAGCGCCACGGTACGGCGGCTGTCCAAACACCACGTACTGAGTGACTGTCTTGAGTGGAGGCAGCAGAAGTGCTTGCGGTCACGTGATTGGAGGATGGGCTAGTCGCCATCATGTTGTGTGATGCGGGGGGGGGGGGGGGGGCATGGTTTTTAACCCAATGTGGAGGGCAGGCTTTGGAACAAAAT
>BLKM01000343.1:33861-43968 GCA_013340265.1 Coptotermes formosanus | reverse complement strand
CCGGGCCCCCCCCCCCCCCCCTTGCGCGCCGCGGGGGGGGGGGGGAGCTGTTTTTAACCCTTGTTTGAGGTAAGAGATTCATCTAAATAATGTAAAAATTTATTCATGTCCGTGTACATTCAGGTTTATTCCCAACTAATTGTGCAGTTGGACTTAATGCTGCTACTTGTTTCGCCTGCAGATAGCAGCCATCGTCAGGGAACTACAAATGCTGAAGACACGTAGTGCGTGCTGTACAGGTTGTCAAATATAGATTGTAAAATGCACATATACCTCGCCGCTCGGCACAACACACAGCACGCACTCCACCAGGACGAGATCTCTACATACGATCGATGTAGATGTTTGTATGCCCGATCGGTACAGTTGCAAACACCTGCAACGCCTGGCACGGCTCATTTCTAGTACTATTAATGTTACAGCACTGTAAATTTATGGTTATTAATTTTATGTAGTTTAGAACTTTAATATTTTGGTCACTTGTGTAAAGTCGACGTACGTAATAATTAGATTGGTGTGTTGAATTCACATTCCTTTGTATAGAACGACGCTCTGATGAGGGCACCTCGGTGCCGAAACATGTAGCGGCTTCTTTATAGGAGCTCATATGTGTACCTTATTTAGCGCATGGGTTGGTTGATGTAATGACCATACATATTAGTGTCGTTCCGTAAATATACAGTAGTATTAAAGTCGTATTAAACTGGAGAGAAATCCCCTGTCACTAGATGTTTGGATACTACACTGTACGTCACTGTAATGCTGTCGTTGTGTTACAATTGTAATGCGATTTTAATAATACTGTGTGTTTATGGGGTGACACCACTGTGTATAAACACTGTACCGTTTATATTTGAGAACCTGTATTGCCAGCTGTGCATGTCTTCAACACTTGTAGCTCCCTGCAGATGGCCGCGATTTGCAGCCGGAACATGTAGGAGCATTAATCCATATATGCAGTTACACGGGAATAAACTTATGTGTGTGTACAAGACAATTGCAAGGAAAATGTACAAGATAAAGTCACCTAAATAATAATTAAAAATTCATTGCCTCCTCACACCAAAAACCGCGCCCCCGTTACAATAAACACTTTGGGGAAGCATCTCGGTTGAAGCGCAGATTCGTATGGAACCCGTTAGTGGGCTGTGTGAGCAGAATGCAGGTTTGTTTGCAGTGTTGTGGTACATAAGGGCGAAGTGCTAACAACTCCTCACCGTAAAAAATTATGATGTTACGAAACAGCCTGCAAAGCCTCGGCCCTGGACCATTTCTTTGGTACGACCCCAGCTACGGATTGAGCTGGCTCAGGATAGGGACAGGTGGCGGGCTCATGAGAATGCGGTAATGAACCTCCGGGTTCCATAAAATGCGGGGAATTTGTTGACTAGCTGAGAAACTGTTAGCGTCTCAAGAAGGCCTCTGTTCCATAGAGTGAAGTTTAGTTAGTGGTGCATGATGGAAACCACAGTGCTTTTAGAGGGGAAATGCTTTTCGATTCGACTCTGTCGAGCGCTCGATGTGTTCTTTTCGAGTATCCATTTTTGGCGTGGAGGTACTTTTTGGTTTATGCTGAATGACTGCAGAATTTGTTACACTTCGGTGTTCAGTTCCTAAACGTAACATGGAAATGGGGGTGAATATGCGGAAGTATACCTCCACTTCCCCATACGTATTGCATGTAAACCCGCAGATACGCTTAGATGCTTGTGCATAATGTGTTCCGCCTTGCGGCCTGTGCACATGCAGGCGCATTGCGTTTGTTTCTATCCCTGTGTGTTCTAAGTTTATAGAATAGCACCAGGCATATGCTCCATTGTCCATTGTAGCAGCTTCCGCGTGATCAAACACATGCAGTGGTCAGCCTTTCTAAGAATGGCGGCACGTGTTCTCTCAAAAATATATATATTTTTTTGAAGAGCTGAACGAGGGGTGGCCCAGTATGAACGGTAGCACGTAGACTTGATGGATTGCGTTGAAGGCACGTTCATTGCAAGACGTGAACAGGCGCGTTAACGTGCGTGTCGAGGCGACTGCGTTTAGTTAGGCTGGGATGTTGAACAGTTCTAAGAAGGGAAAGAATTTTATGAGAAGAAATTGTGTGACTGGAAGGCGCTGAAACATGAGCAAGGCTTTGTTTTGTTGCAGTTTTTATCATCAAATTCTTTTTGGCCAGAAGTTTATCCAAATAGCATTTAAAAATCTGATTCCTACTTTTTTTTTTTCGTCTTGGACTTCTTGACCCCTGAAGGTGGGACCCACAGATTGTCCCGAAACGATGCTAAAGGGCTACCACTGGACGCTGCTTAATATCCCTTAAGAGTGCGGATCGCGTGTACTTCCTACTGGCAGAAACACCAGCCAGTTCGTGCAGTTTGGGGACTGTATTACTGCTGATTGTGTGAATCACTTAGGGAACAAAACGGCCCACATTTCGGTCAGAATTAAGATTTGTATAATGCGGCGTGGGACTGGGCCCCGTCTTCCGCCGCGAGGAACGGTGACTAACCGGCGGAGCGTGGATTAAGTCATTAGCACTGGGGTGTACAAAACCCGGACGTCAGGTCGGCCAGACGACTGAACTGTGTATGGTAGCACCTAACATTTGTGGGCCCTCGGTATGGAACGTGCTTCATGCCACATTTCTAGTTGCAGAATTTTGAGGTGGCTGCAAAGTTTTTGGGAGAATTGTGGAAACCTGCAGTAACAGTGGCATAAAACTAAACGTGGCGCCCCGTTCAGGACGTTTCGTCAACTCATTCTGCCAGCACTTCGTCACTTTCGTTTGTGGACAGACGCCTGCGTTACGTCCACAGCTGTAGGCCCATTGGTTGACATTTGACCAGAGAAATACAGTCGAACCCGGTTATAACGACATCGGTTAAAGCGACACCTCGTCTATAACGTCAGATGTTATGTGTTACCAATTAATTCCTCGATACTAACCATAACATTGTACTACTCGGTTATAATGACACTCGTTTATAACGACACAGAAGTATTCAGTCCGTTTCATGACGTAACCGAGTTCGACTCTGCACAAAATGTCTACCAACGTATCGTTCGGGAATGCATTCTTGATGCAGTCGGTGCTGTGTGCTGCCAGTTGTGCCCATTTGGACGTACGATTGCATCGGACACTTTGTAACGTATAGTAACACTGCTGGTTGTTGTTCGTGATCAAATTGAATGTCAGTGAGATGTTAACATTTTGAAGCATACAGCTCGTAGAAAGGATATGTAGAAATCCACTTCCGGCCGCGCAGAAAACACACAATCTCCGTTACAAAGACCAGCTGGTTAATTTTAATGCAAGACGTCTCCGTTAGTATACAGATTACAAGAGTGTATTTAGCAGGATTTGAAAAAATAATTATTTTCTCAAATCCTCCTTGCCCTTCTAAAAACATCGACAATACTTTAATTTTTATTTAATTTTAATATTTTATTTAATATATATACATACACACAAAATGACTATATACATTTGTGTTGTATTTACAATTGTAAAAGGGTGAGATCTGTTTACAAAACACGTGGAGTTTTCCAGCGTATAGTTTCTGCTGCGGTCTGATGGCTGTTTTCAGCCGAAATTGGTAGCCAAAAAACATATTTTTAAAAACGAAGCGTAGGTACTGACTGTAGAATTACTTAAGTATAAAGGTACCCGTGCAACCGGTTAATGTTGTTCGTGGAAATATTTGCTGTTCTCAGTACCATAGGAAGGCGGAAGGCCATAAGTGCGTTCTGTGGGCAGGATACAGATTTGATAAAGTTAAAGCGGGCTGTGCTTGCAGTTAACACGGCGTTTGGAGGGGGGGGGGGAGGCTGCTGCAGACACGTTAACAACGTCTGTAGACATATCTGCATTCTGGGAAGGAAACAGCGGCATGAGTAGGTAATGCGGGTCTCCAAGGTTCACCGGCGCAATGTCCAGCCTGCTTCGAGCCTTCAGATGCTGCTGTGTGTACTTATATAGGTGCGTACGTGCGAGGTGGTCTTTGGTATCCCGGTCTGGCGCCATAGCTGACGTATTGCCCTTCATGCGGCGACGATGAACCAGTCAACAGCGTCGGGGGTCTGAACGTGGCAGTAGAAGGCAGCGATGTGGCTGCTTGTGATTTGTCAGGTGGGCGCTGTCGTTTCGGAGGAACCTGCTGTCTCTGTAGGTGAGAAGCGGCAGCTGCTGTAAGGTGGTATGGATATAGCGAAGATGAGGTGTGGACCCACGGCTGTGAGCAACGCAGTAGGAACCAGTGACTTTCCTAGTGCAGTGTGAACGTTTAGTACCCGTTTTTCTTTTATTTGAATACCTATAACTGCATAAGCGTCGCAAGTGAAGCGCATGGCCTGTTATGACAGCGTGTTTGAAGACCGAATTTAACCTGCAGTACATTTAAAGATCCAGTCCGTATCGCGCAGTAAACACACCGTCTCGGTTATAAAAACGAATCAGCTAATGCTGTAGAGGGAAATAATTGCTGTTTGTTCTGAGATCCACACAAAACAAATAAATAGACTGTGTGGGCAGAACGTAGAATTTATGAATGTTAAACCTGGCGGTACGTACAGTAACCACTGGGCTTTAGAGGGGAGAGGTAAAGACTCAGTCCGTACCGCGCAGTAAACGCACTCCGTCTCGGTTATAAAAACCAGCCAGTTAATGCTGTATAGGGAAATAATCGCTGTTTGTTCTGAGATCCACACAAAACACATAAATGCACTGTGTGGGCAGAACGTAGAATTTACGAATGTTAAACCTGGCGGTACGTACAGTAACCACTGGGCTTTAGAGGAGAGAGGTAAAGACTCAGTCCGTACCGCGCAGTAAACGCACTCCGTCTCGGTTATAAAAACCAGCCAGTTAATGCTGTATAAGGAAATAACCGCTGTTTGTTCTGAGATCCACACAAAACACACAAATACGCTGTGTGGGCAGAACGTAGAATTTGTAAATGTGTGCCACCCGTGTTAACTTTCAAAAGTCCAGCCTTTTCCCACAGTGTGTGTGAGCCGTTGGATCCGACAGTAGATAGTGGCTTTTCGCAGCAGCACCCTCCAGTTCTGACGGAGATCACTGTACGTGGGCCTGCCGACTTCGAGGTAGCAAGTAGCCATGTGTGTTGTTGAGATGAACTGCATGCATCTAAAGGACCAAGAAACGCATCTTGAGCTTGCACATTGACTAGGGCATTCGCCCTTTAATGCCCCGATTCGTCTTGTTTCAGACCGAGCGCCAAGCGAAGGACAGTTCCCAATGGCGTGCCACGGTTCCCTCACCACCAATGGAGAAGGTAAGTCGTCGTCATCGTGTAATTGCACTTGGCTGACAGACACAGAGCGTGTGTTTCCGTTCATCGCTGGTCTGAGCACCGCCAGATTTTGTGAAAATCGGTCAGCTGGTTAGATGGTTCGACATGGGGGGATTGCGAGAAGGAAGTACACCAGAAGATACCAGTATTTATTTCCTTCCTCGTTTAAAAAGGGAAGTTGCAATGCAGCGCGTTCCGTGCGTATTCGTCAGGCTATGTGTAACGTTAACCTTTATCCTGCTAATGTGGAATATATGGTGAGCTGCTAATAACGCCAGCACCACTAATGTGTAATATTTGGTGACGTACATTTGGCAACGCTGGAAGGAGCGTCTTTGTCTCTCTCTGCGCAATTTCTCAACACTGAATCAATCGTGAAAGACGTCCTATGTCTGTGTGCACACATATGGCATAGGACGTCTTTCGCGATTGATTTAGTGTTGAGACATTGTGCAGAGAGAGAGAGAGAGACAAAGAGGCTGCTTGCAGCGTTACCAAATGTAGGTCACCAAATATTACACATTAGTGGTGCTGGCATTATTAGCAGCTCACCATATATTCCACATTAGCAGGATAAAGGTTAAACATGAGTGTCCAGTTGGCAGAAGCAGTACGCAGGCGAGCACATTTCTTGTGTCAGGCAGTGATGCAGTTGCGTCCTGATCGAACTGCCCGGGATCCGATAGCGAGATCTGTTGCAGACAGTGGCGGCAGTGTGAATGGCGCCAGGCAGCTGTGGCGACGAGACTTGCGTCTGTCTATCGATTTATTCGGCCAATGCTGAAGTCGCCATGTCTTGAGGCGTGTCATCGGCTCAGCCACAGTCGATCACTCCGAGTTCGTCAGTGTCAGCCCTTCGTAACGCCGTGATAATTGCTTGCGTTGATGCCGAACACTGTGCCCGCAGGTGCGCGCCGTTTCTGTGCAGAACAAACGGTGACTGTTTCCGTACACATCGTCAGTTTTGTGAGTTTCCGGGGAAGACGCGACGTGGGATCGCTGTAAGCGTAACCGTGTCCCATAGTGGCGCTACGCGCTGTAGTTGCGGGTTTGTCGTAATTTTATCAAGGGACTTCTTTTTTTCTGTCTGAACGTTCATTAATCTTTTAAAGCCTAGCAGTAACTTTACGTACCACCAGGTTCAACATTCAATAATTCTCCATAGTGCTCAAATCGCGTTTATTTATTCTGTACATATCTCGGAAGAAACTGCAACTTTTGCCGTAAACATCAGCAACTCGTTCGTTTTTTATAACCGAGGTTGAAAGTGTTTACTGCGCGGTACGCACAAAGTCTTTATATGAAGCATATTACTTTTCGTCTTTAAAGGGTTAAGGGACTGCGAAGTTGTGCAATTTGTACAGCTGAAGGGAAGCAACGTGGCGTCTGGTGGGTCTGGGGGGGGGGGGCTGCGCCTCTGTTCATTTAGATGTGGGGTGGTACGTTATTACATTCTCCTGCCGGATTCAGCTGTGTGGATTTTGTTTGTGCGGTGAAGCCTGTTGCGGGATTTGAGTTGCTCACTCAGGTGGTGTTGAAGTCTTGTGGGATGTGGGGCTTCGTCCTTGCGGGAGCATTTCCCGACGTTTCGAACGCACCTAGAGCCTTCATCTTCCGCATCTAGCGGCCCAAGGATTGCTGCGCCGAAAGATACGATACACCCGACGTTTCCGCACCGCAATTCCTCTCGGACCGCAAGGCTGTGAAGGCTAAGACTCCGCTTCGTAGCGTTGGAGAACGCACCCCCAACGACACAGCGTCACATCCCAGAAAACTTGAATCTTTCGTCTAAATTAGCCTGTCGTTTGTATTCTCAGGAAATGGGTTGCTTTTGATGTGACCCGTTTTAAACGTTACGTGCTTGCATGGTTCTCACTTCTAACTCGTGTTTCGTTTTTGTCATCGCTTCAAGCTTATGGTACCTTCCCCGAATATTAAACATTCACTGTACTTGTTAGCCACAAGCACATTGTTTTTGTGCTGTGGCATGGGTCTCTATGAAAATTGGATTTCAAAAATAATGGGTAATTGCTCTCAAAAGTTGCCCCAAACGACCATCTCCCGTAATTTTCTTTCCAGAATCGTCGCCGAGACAGCAACATCACAGACACGTAATTGGCGAGTAATAACAAGGCGTGATAAAGCTCGGAAGGAGAGAGGGGACTTCGTTAATGGAGAATTACTATAATAGAACTGGCAGCAATTTCGTTTTTTGTCTCTTCGGGCTAATGCAAGCCGCGTATCAGCCGACGAGGCATGTAATACGTAATAATAGCAGGCGGTTGGGGAGATCATTGTCTGATCAGTCTTTTGTTTATGTGGCCCCAACCACATTGCAGCCCTGCCAGTGTACGAGTCGTTTGTTGCCCTCAGAATGACTGAAGTCATCCGATCATTTCAAAATGGAATGGTCTGGCGTCTCCGATGTCTGGCCCGCAGCAGAGTGGTCAACCTGCAGACGGTTCTCTCTAAGTCGGGGGAGTGGCAGTGATAATAGAATGCAGTGGTTAATATCCATAGCACCTGCTTTTAACGTACAGAAGCAGAAGCGCAAAGAAATTGTAATCGAGAAGTTATTATTTGAATGCAGTTTGACGCTATCCGTCCCGTTGTGTATATAGACTTACATAAATAACACTGCGTGTTCCGTCTGACGCAACCTGTATTTATTATTGTCCTTTTTCAAAATTTTGCATTTTTACTTGAATTGTAAGTTTTTGTATAAACAAACACCTGATGCTCGCCTTGATGAAACGTGTGCTGTCTGAAAAGATGATAAAAGTATAGGGTGTGTCGGAATGCGTAGTGTTATTTATGTAATATTTTAATGTGAGATGTTCGTTGTGCTTAGATTTCAGACAAATTGTCCGGAATTGACCAGAAAATGGCTGGTTACTTACTAGGCGAAACATGTAGTCAGACTATGTATGTTACCGGATATAACCTGGTATTGTAAATGTCAACACACGCAATAGCTGTGTAACTACAGTTTCAGAATTATTGTGATTTATGTCTGTAATTACACACGAATTAGTCAAGACAGTAAAGACGGACACACACGTTGTGCTCACGGTATGTTCACGACCATTGGTCTTGTACTGCTGGAGGCAGTGCGTTTCCGTTGCGACTGGACATACGTTGTTGTGCGCCTGTTTATACCTGTGCATTGCCTATCTTGTTAAAAATTGTTCCGATGAACTTTGTGATTCGGGGCCTGATATTGCTTGCAGCCTTGTTGAAAACATTTGCTAACGTTGCCGTCCTGTGGGATGTGATGGGTTGCAGCTGGCACGAGGAACTTGTGCCCCTAGTCAGAGCGGAACACGAACGGTCGTGAAAGTTCCATGTGGAACTCCGCCGACTGTGAGTCATCCTCAAGTACGTGAGTGCTCGTTTTTCAAACAGCCCAACGTACTGTGCTCTGGCATTGCAAATTCGCCCGAACTTCCTGCGTGTCAGGGACAAGGTTTGACGGTTTCATATTTCCCTTCTTGTCTTCGAACGGAAAGGTCAATGTTTGTGTGATGGGGTTACTGAGGTGGCGCGGCGATTGTCTGGCGGCTGTGTGGCGCCACCTGCTGCTTGTATGCACCTTGACCGCGATTTGCTGCTTGCCTGCCTGCCTGCCTGCTTGCACGTGGCCCATCGACGCGTGGAGGGGTTTTCCCACCGAGAAGGGAAATTTTATATATTTCTATAACAAAATAAATGTGCATCGTGTAAGCTGCCCGACATTCGTGTAAGTTGTAGGAAACGGGTTCGTTTGCATACCTTCATTCTAATGGGCAAGCAGCCTGTCGTATTCTGCTCTGGAAAGGAGTCGGTCGTGTCACTGTCCTGACGGTCGAGGTATCGGGCCTGGATTCCCGGTAGGGGTAGTACAGCGTCTGGACGGCATGTGGGCGCGACACAACTTGCTGTCCAATCTGTGTCAGACGCTGTTCTATTTTGGATAAAAACGGCCGCCACGTGAAGGTGATGACGTCCGCCCGTCAGGTTCCGAGGTTAACGCCTTAAAGACGAAGCGTATCTGTTTTATATAAGGAATCAGTGCGTACCGCGCAGTAAACTCTCCACTTCGGCTATAAAAACCAGTCTCTTAATCTTTTAAAGCCTAGCGGTAACTTTACATACGACCAGGTTTTAACATTAAAAAATTCTACGTGGTGCCCACATTGCGTTTATGTGTTTTGTACGGATCTCAGAACAAACAGCAACTTTTGCCTTATAACACACTAAGAGATTGGTTTTTATAACCGAAGTGGAGAGTGTTTACAGCGCGGTACGCGCTGAGTCCTTATGTAAAACAGATACGCTTCGTCTTTAAAGGGTTAATGTTTTATAAGGCAAAAGTTTCTGTTTGTTCTGAGATCCGTACAAAACACATAAACGCAATGTGGGCACCACGTAGAATTTTTTAATGTTAAAACCTGGTCGTATGTAAAGTTACCGCTAGGCTTTAAAAGATTAAGAGACTGGTTTTTATAGCCGAAGTGGAGAGTTTACTGCGCGGTACGCACTGATTCCTTATATAAAACAGATACGCTTCGTCTTTAAGGCGTTAACCTCGGAACCTGACGGGCGGACGTCATCACCTTCACGTGGCGGCCGTTTTTATCCAAAATAGAACAGCGTCTGACACAGATTGGACAGCAAGTTGTGTCGCGCCCACATGCCGTCCAGACGCTGTACTACCCCTACCGGGAATCCAGGCCCGATACCTCGACCGTCAGGACAGTGACACGACCGACTCCTTTCCAGAGCAGAATACGACAGGCTGCTTGCCCATTAGAAT
>BLKM01000343.1:13107-24307 GCA_013340265.1 Coptotermes formosanus | reverse complement strand
TGATAAAACTCTCTTTGTGCACTTGTTGGTGATTAGTGTTTTTGTATGATACAGTGCACGGACATGGAACACACAAAATTTGAAAAAGAAAGTCAACAACTGTAATGCTAACATTTTTTTCAAGGAAGAATGTCTGAAATACAATTTAACACTCAACTGTTCAAAGGGGAAAGACTTCAGAACTGCTCGTATTTCAGGTCAAACACGTACGGCAGAATAGTCGTAAAATAAACGGAAGAAAACAAGGCAGGCCGTGACTCATTTCCTTCAAGGAATTGAAGATTTTGTACATCGTATGGCTGTTGCATCCGGAGTATGGATCATGAATCTTCCCGTTATGCAGTTTCCACCCCTCCTCTTGTCACCTGCCTCTTAGGCCGGTGTGGCCCCCTCAGCAACCTGTACTCAGTCTGACAATTTACCTGCTGAAACCAAATGTTATACAGCTGCTGAACAGTCATAGTTCTGCATGTTTTTAATGTTGTCGCGTTTAGACAGCAGACGGGTCGACAAAGATCCTGTCCTGAACGGCAAAGTACGTACATTGCTGTCAGTCATTTCGCGAATTTTGTGTACATTTGTCACTGTCGTTACCAGACATTCTGCCTTGCCACGTCTTCGTGTTTGCTGTCTTTCTGTTTCGGGTTTTATAGCGCATTCTGGTGACAAGGCACGAACCAGAGTTTTCGGCATCCCATTACATAGAATCTAGGCGTTACATCCAGTGAAATGTGACCCTAGGGACATAATATTTCCAGCTGTGTCTGTCTTGACATGGCTTCCGACTGTGACGTCACTCACCGCAATCTTGGCGCCACACTACGCTGGTAATCTCTATTTTTATCTCTGGCGGCCGGCGTGCTTGTTTTCTTTTTTTGTATTTTTTGTTCTGCCCCTTCCCTCTCCCCTTTTATTTAATACACAACTTGCTCTTCCTTTCTTTGACCTCAGCTCTGTCGAACCGTTACAAACAGGAACGTACGGCTCTGGTGGATCCGGTGAACAGAACCGGTATCGGAAACGTGTATCAGTCGCCTGTCTATTGCAGGAAAGCGGATGCATCTGTCTACCAGACAGAGGCGAGAGCTGCCGAAGTTTGGCCTTCCTTCTGTTTGTCTTGTTTTAAAAGCCGCGGTGGATTTGCGTTTTGTACGTACCGTTTGTTCTCCTAAAACAAACCCTTCAGTGAATTCATAACCGGGGGGCGTCGGTATTTGAGAGAATTTAACCTTTTAAAGCCTAGCGGTAACTTTACGTACCACCAGGTTTAACATTAAAAAATTCTACGTGGTGCCCACATTGCGTTTATGTGTTTTGTACGGATCTCAGAACAAACAGCAACTTTTGCCTTATAAAACATTAAGAGATTGGTTTTTATAACCGAAGTGGAGAGTGTTTACAGCGCGGTACGCACTGAGTCCTTATATAAAACAGATACGCTTCGTCTTTAAAGGGTTAACCTTTTAAAGCCTAGCGGTAACTTTACGTACCGCCAGGTTTAACATTAAAAAATTCTACGTGGTGCCCACATTACCTGTATGTGTTTTGTACGGATCTCAGAACAAACAGCAACTTTTGCCTTATATAACATTAAGAGACTGGTTTTTATAACCGAAGTGGAGAGTGTTCACAGCGCGGTACGCACTGAGTTCTTATATAAAACCTACGCTTCGTCTTTAAAGGGTTAATTATTATTGCTGTCTTTATGAGAGATGAGATTCTGACGACAGGGACGGTCAGGGTGGCCTGCTGCTGACGTGTGACTCCGTGTGCTGCCTCTATTCGGAGAAAAAGACAGGCCGGTACTGAAGTTGGAAGCAGCATGCCCCTTCGAAACGTTTGCATACATTTACTAAGTTTTTATTGCTTTAGAAGGTTACGTACTGAGAGCACAGCCCGTTTCCAGTACGGCGACCAGCCAGCTGGTCTTCGGGAAACAGTCGCTGTTTATTGTGAGGATCGTGCGATACGGGAAAGCAAGTTGCACTGTTTTGGCGATGTGGAGGATGGATTTGTGGAAGAGGTATGTATATTCCAGTTCTGTGCAAAACAGGCAGCTTTGTGAACAGCCAAAAGCTCTTGTAGCAGTTCTAAGAATTGTGGAGGGGCCAATTTAAGGCGACGGTCGTTGTGCCACTTCATTCGTTTCGAGATTTTCGTTAGATTAGGGTGTAGGGGGTGTGGCTGCGTTCTGGCACTCAGCGAATAGTAAAGGCGGGTTACAGGCGCTGTGGAGCATGGCAGTGTTCACACAATCAGGACGACGCCAGGGTGTCGAGCGGGGCCGGACTTGACACCGTCGATCTTCGGAATGCTAGGAAACCACGTGACATGTCAGCACTACACACGCCGCGCGTGGTTTAAGGTGTAGATGTTGGACGTTAAGCAGCCGTCTGTTTCCGTGGCGACGTTGTGAACCCTGTAACCCTTTAAAGACGAAGCGTATGTTTTATATAGGGATTCAGTGCGTACCGCGCTGTAAACATACTCCACTTCGGTTATAAAAACCAGTCTCTTAATGTTTTATAAGGCAAAAGTTGCTGTTTGTTCTGAGATCCGTACAAAACACATAAACGCAATGTGGGCACCACGTAGAATTTTTTAATGTTAAACCTGGTGGTACATAAAGTTGCCGCTAGGCTTTAAAAGGTAAACGGCGCACCGAAACACGCGACAGTTCATGCGTCAGGAGAATCCAGTCGGGCGGTAGTGCTGTTGCCGTCTCATGCTAACGGCGTTTGCGGTGCCAGCAGCGTGCAGTCTCTTTGGGAAGCCCCATGTATGTTTTTCGCTGCGTGGCTACACCAGACATTCGTGAGGTGAGGCGTTTTGTTTCTTTCCCCTTGGGGGGGGGCCGCCCCCCGAGTAATCACCCAGCCCTTGGACACTGTGTAGTCTGAGACGTTAACGGCGTCGTTAAATGAACCTTAAATATATGCAGCTGTGCTGACACGCTAATGTAAAGCCACATTTTCCGTAGGTTTTTGGGCCAAGTCTCTCAGCCTAGACGCTGGCTGTCCCGACCAAATGGGCGTATTTTTTTCCACAGGCCCGCCTGGCATATGGTAGGTCAGCAGTCTTTGCTTTAAATTCGGCCACGGCTGCTTCGTTCCAAACAAGGAAGTGTGAGAATAGTGCGTGCGTTTTTGGAGTCGTGTGGGTCACAGTCCTGTAGACACGCGTTTTGGACTCGCGTGTGGTTCACAGTTCTGTAGACGCGCGTTTTGGACTCGCGTGTGGTTCACATTTCTGTAGGCGCGCGTTTTGGACTCGCGTGTGGTTCACATTTCTGTAGACGCGCGTTTTGGACTCGTGTGTGGTTCACATTTCTGTAGACGCGCGTTTTGGACTCGCGTGTGGTTCACAGTTCTGTAGACACGCGTTTTGGACTCATGTGTGGTTCACATTTCTGTAGACGCGCGTTTTGGACTCGCGTGTGGTTCACATTTCTGTAGACGCGCGTTTTGGACTCGCGTGTGGTTCACATTTCTGTAGACGCGCGTTTTGGACTCGTGTGTGGTTCACATTTCTGTAGACGCGCGTTTTGGACTCGCGTGTGGTTCACAGTTCTGTAGACACGCGTTTTGGACTCGTGTGGTTCACAGTCCTGTAGACACGCGTTTTGGACTCGCGTGTGGTTCACAGTTCTGTAGACGCGCGTTTTGGACTCGCGTGTGGTTCACATTTCTGTAGACGCGCGTTTTGGACTTGTGTGTGGTTCACATTTCTGTAGACGCGCGTTTTCGACTCGCGTGTGTTTCACAGTTCTGTAGACACGCGTTTTGGACTCGTGTGTGGTTCACATTTCTGTAGACGCGCGTTTTGGACTCGCGTGTGGTTCACAGTTCTGTAGACGCGCGTTTTGGACTCGTGTGGTTCACAGTTCTGTAGACGCGCGTTTTGGACTCGTGTGGTTCACAGTCCTGTAGACACGCGTCTTGGACTCGTGTGGTTCACAGTTCTGTAGACATGCGTCTTGGACTCGCGTGTGGTTCACAGTTCTGTAGACGCGCGTTTTGGACTCGCGTGTGGTTCACAGTTCTGTAGACGCGCGTTTTGGACTCGCGTGTGGTTCACAGTTCTGTAGACGCGCGTTTTGGACTCGCGTTTGGTTCACATTTCTGTAGACGCGCGTTTTGGACTCGTGTGGTTCACAGTTCTGTAGACGCGCGTTTGGACTCGCGTGTGGTTCACAGTTCTGTGACACGCGTTTTGGACTCGTGTAGGTCACAGTTCTGTAGACACGCGTTTTGGACTCGCGTGTGGTTCACAGTTCTGTAGACACGCGTTTTGGACTCGCGTGTGGTTCACTGTTCTGTAGACGCGCGTTTTGGACTCGCGTGTGGTTCACTGTTCTGTAGACGCGCGTTTTGGACTCGTGTGGTTCACAGTTCTGTAGACACGCTTTTTGGACTCGCGTGTGGTTCACAGTTCTGTAGACGCGCGTTTTGGACTCGCGTGTGGTTCACAGTTCTGCAGACACGCGTTTTGGACTCGCGTGTGGTTCACAGTTCTGTAGACACGCGTTTTGGACTCGCGTGTGGTTCACAGTTCTGTAGACACGCGTTTTGGACTCGTGTGGTTCACAGTTCTGTAGACGCGCGTTTTGGACGCGCTGCACAAAATGAAGATCCGTGTTTGTGTAAGGAAAGTTTGTTTTAGTCGGTGATCTCATATGCTTATATTATTTATTTCATTTCTGTTGGGTATTTGACGTATTTGAGTATTGCTGAGTGACGCGTTACAGATAATACCGCTTATGCAACTGAGAAGTGAAGAGCTGTTTTCTGAACGTTTGAACAATATTTGGAAATTTAGTGTGTTCCATGTCCGTGCACTATATTATACAAAAACGCTAATTACCAACAGATGCACAAAGAGTTTTATCATCAATCGTAACGCACTCCTACATGTTTCGACCCTGCTGGGTCATCTTCAGGGAGAACTTTTTGTTATCATTACACTAGGTTTGCACTTCACAGTTGAGTGAGAATGTGCTGTTGACTGTGTACTGCGTTGGTTTTGGAGGCGTGATCACTCTGTGGTCCCGGCTTGCATTGCAGTGCAACCTTAGTGTAACGATAACAAAAAGTTCTCCCTGAAGATGACCCAACAGGGTCGAAACATGTAGGAGTGTGTTACAATTGATGATAAAACTCTTTGTGCATTTGTTGGTGATTAGTGTTTTTGTGTAATATTTGGAACGTTGTAGTGTTCCAAAACAAGCTGCACGTAGTACCGCAGTGGCATTCATTTCAGCACCGGAATCTGGAAGTGCGATGGATAGTGTTACAAATGTTGGTTTTTGCGATTCTGTTAGGTCCGTCGGCCTTGCTACTACTGGCTGAAATCCTGACGTACAGTATTGTGACAGTCGGCATGCTGTTGCCCTGCTGTTCGCAGTTGAAGTTGGTGGTGGTAACAAGTGGCAGCAAGAGATGGCAGCACTAAGCCGCGGTGGGCAGTATGCTTTATTCGGTACTGCAGTGACCACCTTGGCCAAAACATTTCCATATTTCACATCTAGACGACAGCATTTTTATATGGCTGCCTGTCGAGAATTTTCACATCAGCTAGTTGTTTTTCTTACGAAGAGTAAAACGCTGCGTCAGTACAAACGTTTCTCTATTCATCTGCCGCTCCGTAATTCAGTAGCGATGTTTATTGACGCTCCATTCTTCAGCAGCACTGTAATGGGCGTTACGACATTTATTAACTTAGAACGAGGCGTCGTTTAGACATTTCTTTATATAATTGTACTCGGGCTTTTTTTATGAACTGTCTATGGGTGGTAGTTGGGGGGGGGGGGAGAGTTTCTGGCAGTGACGTGACACCGTGTCGCCTGGTAGGCAGATACCGGCGTTTCGGAAGAGCATACTGCCTACATAATAGGGTGCGTTTGATTAGGCTAACCAACAAGACAGCCAGCCAACCAGCCAGCCAGCCAGCCATTGAAGCGGGGAAATCCGCGTTTTCCTTGGGTGGTTTAAACCAGCGGTTAGCTTAGCTCTTGGAATGTGAGAATTCCTTTACGTAATAGAGCTCGCGAACACCAACGCAATTGTTGTTGTCTTTGGAGGCTCTGTTAATTGAGAAAATACACAGCAACCAAAGTATAGTCTTTGTAAGCCTTGGGAGTGCCGATACCAGTGGCCGCGCGATCTAAGGCGTGGGTCTGCGACCGCTCACTTGCTGGGATTGCGGGTTCGAATCCCACCGGGGGCATGGATGTCTGTCTGTTGTGGGTGTTGTGTGTTGTCAGGTAGAGGTCTGTGCGACGGGCTGATAACTCTTCCAGAGGAGTCCTACCGGGTGTGTGTTGTGTCTGAGTGTAATGGGGAAGCCGCGATAAGGAGGAGGCCCCAGCCCACTAGGGACTGTTGCACCATTTGAATAAAAAATGCGTTGTAAGTAAACTCACATTTGTTCAGAATAGCAAGAGAGGATAGCACAAGAAAGCAACAGGTTTGGAGCCGCTGGGTTCAGTCATTACTGTCTACGAAGCGGAGAAGTGGAATGTGCAAACTGTGCCTTAACAAGGGTTGTGCTTGTACTGACGGCGCGTGTCGTCTTGGAAGCGTTGACGGATTTTTCTGTGCTTGCATTTTCTGCCCACACGTCGTTTAGTGCTGAGCGATACAGAAACAATTCCGGTTTGAATTCGCACAGTTCAGCGCCACGGCGCCATCGCCAGCGTTTCAGATATCAGTGTGGCACTGCACTGAACATGTCAAGTGGCAAACAGCGATACGAATTTTGTCCAGCCCTGCGAAGCCTGAAGCTTGAGTTACGTGTATACATTTCGTTCCACCTCGCAGAAAACACCGTACGTCCTGTGTAATTTGAGGCTCTTACAGCGGCGGCTATGGAACGTTGCATCTGGCAAGTGACGTCGTTTATTTTGGTAGTTGGTAACGGTATTTTGAAAGAACCTGCTGCCTCCATCTTCACGGTGGATGGATAATGTGAAACATCTGTAGCACAACTTGGCTGTTTGCAGCGACTCAAGGTTAGCAGCGCTGCAGTAGATTAACGTGCAGTGGCCGCCCGTGCGAGTGCGGGCTGTAAATGATATTCTCGTGCCCTGAATATGGAGGCAGCCAGTTTCCCCGAAACGTTGGGCGCCTATTTACTTAACTGCACGGCGTCACGTACTAGGAGCATTATCTTGACGATGCGTTTTCAGTATACAGACGAAGCAGTTAATGCTGTGTAGAAATGTGGTCGTTTGTTACGGGAAGGAGACAATGCGGGCACGCGGTGTGGTGGTAACGGCAGGTGTTGCATGTCTGCTGGACAGGGTTAGTGGCCGCCCCACGGGAAGGGTAACGCAAAACTGGCAGCTGTGGAAACCCGTCATGAAGTATTTTTAACCAAGATACCTGCCATACTAGTCAATTAAGCGCATGATTGTGCTAGCCTTGTTTTAAATTTAGCGTGATGTTTATTCAGCTAATGCTCCCCGAAATGACCCTCAGATCTGGTCGCTCCACACCCTCCTGCTGGTCCAAGGCCGCCCGGATCCTCGTTGCGGCTGGACCGAGCTCAATGCATGCAGCGGCGCTATCGCGTCAGTGCCCACAAGTGGGGAACGACGGTGTAGGCGCCGTGGAGGCTGAACACGTGACTGGTTCGATCGTAGGCGGTTTATAAAGTCAGTCCAGGTGGTGAGTTCGAACCTGGGCCGGAACAGAGTCTGGTGTGACTGGGGAGTGTCGCGGGACATGTGTGTGTGCACTTCCAGGCAAATACCACGTGGCGCGCCCACTTTGAACGGGGGCGCCGAGGGGCTGGTAACACGACTGTGAGGTAGTTCATATGGCTGCTGCGTGCTGTGTTTAGAGTGGCAGGCGACGGTAAAGTGGAGACGCGGGCGGCTAGGCAGACCTTGTGGTCGAGTGGAAGTTAATCCTTCTTCGTGTATGGGAGGTCCCGGGTTCAGATCACAGTCTGGGGGGGCCAGCCGTCGTGACCAGAGGCTTACAAATCCCTGGCGTCAGGTCGTCATGGCGACTAAATTTTGTACAGTGGCGGGTCCATAGTGTGGAAATTGTTTCATGTCACGCGTCTGGTGCGTAGAAATTTGAGACGTTTCCTGTATTTTTGGAAAGTTTATGCACCGCTGATCGCGACCGTGATACGTAGTGAGGTCTGTCCGTGGGTACAGATATATATTGTGACAGAATTTGTGCTTGCCGTGACCTGCAGGCCGCCCGTGTCAGTCGGACGCCGCGGCATATACACTCTATCGTATTTGTGTACACTTTGACGCTATCCACCCCGTTGTGTATGTAGACTGACATAAATAACACTGCGTATGCTGTCCGATGCACCCTGTGTTTATTTTTCTCCAAACACTGCATGTTTCGATCAAGCTGATCGCCGTCAGGCGTTTATTTTATACAAAAACTTAAAACTCGAGCAAAAATGTAAAATTTTGCGAAATCTCACGACTGATATAAAAGTATAAAATTTATAATAATGTACATTATATATAGTAATAAATAATAACGTGGAGGTTGTGAGACAGAATACATAGTGTTATTTATGTAATTCTATCTACAGTACACACAGATTAATGCCAGCGTCTCCCTGTATCATTTTCCTTCTGTGTGACGTCACCGACAGCTACATTTAGCGCCGTGAAACTCAAGTAGGCCACGACCGCTTCCTGCGTCATCTTAAGTTCTTGTTCATTGCTGCGTGTCCTCCGATGTTCCATACAGGGTGGTGCCAAGGTCCCTCGGCCCTCCGTGTTTAACACCTNATTTTGTAGACGTGTGCTCAAGGTGGTGGGACTAACCTGGCTTGTGAAGTGCATTTTTTTATAAATCTTTCCTTTTATGAGCAGCATAGCTGTATGGCACATGACCTATTGAAAAATGAACAGGTAAAATTGTACATATAACTATTCATTCCTCCTTCTGCGTATTGAATTTCATGTTGGCTGCATGCAGACCAAATTTTGCTGAAGACACCCACAGCACATGAAAGCCTGAGCAAGCATGCTGTGTGGGATATTTTGTGTTGTGACTGCTCGTCATTGTCGTCCGTGGTGATGATTGTGACGATGTATGACCAGTCTGTGTTATTGTTCAGTTGGTGAACCTGATGTGAACTTATTATTTTGTTACTGCTATATTGGCCATCATCATGTGTGAGGAATTTGGTAATCATGAAATAGGGCAGACTTTGATGTACTGAAAATACACAGTTATTGAATCCTGGTGTAAATTAATGATATGTGCCTACACACTTCATATATATGTTAGTTTGAAGGCCTGGATATGAAAGTTGGTTGCTTTGTTTACATAAAGTAAGACAGAAGTCAAGGGATGACACAAATTGAACTTGCAAGGAATGTGTGTCGTTACTGTATCAGGTTATGTTTGCAGTGCAGCCAGCAAAGCATGATGTGCTTTCAGTACTGATACAGTTGTGCCATGTCTGAAACAGCATCTGAACTCCTTGTTCCTACAGAATGAATGCTTATGCTGAATTTTACACTGTCAGAAATGTTTTTATTCTTATTGTAAATAGAAGTGAGACAGCAAAGGTAAAACTTCCAGCTTTTGCAGTCAGTATACAGGTATCTGTAAGTAAAATCTGCCTTGATGGGGAGTATATTTCAGTTGCAGTTTATTGGTTGTTCTTCCCCCCCAACCCTGAATTTTAAGTTTCCTAAACCTGCTCAGGTATCACTAACATGCAGTTTGATATCATCAGTACAATGGAAGCACCAGATGGCAGCTTATTGAGAATTTAAGGGATGATCATTCTTGGCTTCAAAATAAAATCAATTCACAAAGGGTTAAAGACAGTCAGCAAGATGTGCTTCTGGTGCCTGTGTCAGCAGTTGACAGCTTCAGGAGAAGAAGTCAAATGACATAATCATTTCTGGGGTTTGGTTTCAAGCAGAATAGCAGATTTGAAAGTACTTAATAAACTGCTCACTAGAGGCACTGGGTAGCCAGTGAGGCAAGAAAGAACTTAAGCCTATTGTTTCTACTGTGTACATGTCTGGGCATGTGCATGAATGTGGGTGTGCTCACAGATGAGAAATATATTCTATTAAGAGCACTTTTTATTTGTTCTGGTTTTATTCTTTTCAGTCACCAGTATCCCTTAAGGTAGCTGTACCTAACATGAGTGAGAAGCCAGAATGGAGATTGAAAGGACAGTTGCTGACATTAACATTGCCATTGTCAGATACAGTATCTGTTATCAAGGCTAAGATCCATGAGGAAACAGGCATGCCTCCAGGAAAACAGAAGTTGCAGTGGGAGGTATGTGTGCACAGTATTACTGCATGTTACATAACATTTGGCCTGCATACTGCTTTGTCCCCATGGCCAGAGAACTTCAGTAGTTTTTTTAAATATCTCTCTGGTCCTTGACATGTAATGACTTTTGTACTGCTAGTTCAGTAGAGCAGCTTACAGTGTGCAGTTCTGTGTTGTGGGAAGGCACCAGCTATAGCTCTGGATGGTTTGTACAGAATAAAAATGTAAAAGGTAATGGACAATGAAGGCCCAGATAGAGAGTAGAGGTATACCTCTACTCTTTCTTTAACCTCAGCACTAGATGGGGGTGGGTGGTCAATGCCAAGCCTCAGCATCTTTGCACCCAGGAAAGAGAACCGTACCCATTTTACAGGAAGGTTTGTGGACACCAGGGCTGGTCTGGATGGTTGCGGGAAATCTTGATCACCACCTGGATTTGATCCCCAGAATGTACGGGCCATAGCGAGTTGCTATACCACCTATGCTGTCCTGGCTCATTGGAAATACCATAGTCACCCGAATAAAACACGGGTTTTTCCCATTTTCAGAGGTTAAAAAAGGAAGTGTCATCTTGAATTTGAGGGTGAAATATGCATCCATGTTTTGAGCCTTTTAAGCTTGTAGTAGGTTGATGTTTTTAAGGTGTAGTGTATGGTGACATTTCTAATGTGTTGTGCCAACACTGAAGCAACAAGACACAGCCATGTTTTCAGGTCAAGAATCATGAGATGCAAGAGTTTTGTCCAAAGTGGTGCCTAAGA
Source organism: Coptotermes formosanus (assembly GCA_013340265.1). Taxonomy (NCBI): domain Eukaryota; kingdom Metazoa; phylum Arthropoda; class Insecta; order Blattodea; family Rhinotermitidae; genus Coptotermes; species Coptotermes formosanus. The sequence continues at coordinate 13,263 of BLKM01000343.1, read as the reverse complement.
GCTACACAGAAAAGGTTGAGAGGTACAGCTTCGCATGTTTGCCATAGGTGCCACTGAAGCTGTGAACCATAAGCAGTTATTTGCCAAGTAGAGCTGTGATTGTGAGGATGACGTTGAAAATGATGAAGACAGTAATAAAGTGGCTTTTTATGTACA
>BLKM01000342.1:20578-36741 GCA_013340265.1 Coptotermes formosanus | reverse complement strand
ACACACACACACACACACACACACACACACACACACACACACACACACAATCACATATAAACAACAACAGGAACGCAGGCTTCAGTTCCCTACATGCAGTTCGCTATGCGGACTGTCACAGTAACGCAGCCTTCTTACTGTGTCGCCTCCGCATGTAGACTGATTGCCCTCACATGCCGACTGCACGACCCAGTTCGCTCCGATTCCTTTCAAACTTAGTGACGAAAAAGAATTCCTGGCAGGACAGTGACCAATCAGTACGGCGTATCGTACCATTGTTATCAGTGCGCTGGTTGCGGTAGCTGTCCGTGGCACAGGCTGTACGGTGGCGGATTGTAGCCAGAAGGTTGCGAGTTCGCATCTCGCTTTCGCATTGCTTTTTTCATGTAATGCTCTCATAATGCTTTTTAAGTTTATAATTTTTTCTTATCATTCTATTTTCCATTATGTAACAACAAAGTCTTCGTACTGTAGCACGTTCGTTTGCAGACTGATTCCCGTAACAAGGGGGGAGGCACGATCGGGGCTCCTCAGATGCGTTTCAAACTTTGTGACAAAAAGACTTCCTGACAAACAAAATGACCCAACATTAGCACTCCACACTTAAACGCTGAAGGCAAAATCGACGGACGAGTTTCCTCTGCTCCTCATCAACATCTTCGCCCATTACATCCTACACTTCTCCGTGGCTTAGAGGTTAAGTTCGCGAATTTGTAATTAGAAGGTTGCGAGTTCGGGTGCCGTCGAAGCCTCTTTTAGGCGCGTTCGTAAAATTGTGAAAAGCGAGTATTAGCTTCTTAATGTCTGTCCGTCCGTCCGATCCTTTTTCAGCATCGAACAACTCGGCTCGCACTGGACGGAATTTCATTATATTTGATATTCGAGAAATTTCCGAAAATCTGTCGAGAAAATGAAGTTTCATTAAAATCGGACAGGAATAGCGGGTGCTTTACATCGAGACGTGTGTACATTTATGGCAGCATCTCGCTCAGTTTATAGAAGGAGGAATGTTTCAGACATAAGTTGTACAGAAAATCAAAACTCACATTTTAGTTTCAAGACATTTTTTCCGAAAATCGTGGCGTTTATGAGATAAGGTGGAAAAACATGGTAAGAGGCAGACTGGCTACAGATGACAACACGGCGCATGCGCTTTGCGTGCTGGATAACTAAGGCTACAGACACACACTCGGAATATGTAATACTTACAGTTTTTCCGGTTCAACAACGGTTTCGCACACGCGCTTCAATGTTACGTTTATGCGTACACTGCCTCACTTGTTTAGCATATATGTTACAGAGACTTATGAACCGGCGCACAGTCGCAAAAAGCGTCTATCACATCGTCACGTCTGTCCGTCTGTCCGCGGCTCCCACTTCATAGATTAACGTGAAATTTCATATTCATATAAATCTGTCGAGAAATTCAAAATTTGGTTAAGATCTGGCAAAAATATCGGTCACTGTACATGAAGACCTAAGTAGGGCCTACGTTTTATTTTTCCGTGCGACATTAAATCGCCACAAAAGCACTCTCTTCCAGTGTAATGGTACCAGGCTGCTAGAACAGCCGACGAAGTAAAAGAATGACCCGAAGACGCAACAACGTTACACTGCCTCTCCTCTTTACACGACCTTTCGCGCTGTGTCTTTCTTTCACATGTTTACGTTAATGACCTCTCTGTATAAGCGAAAATACGATGGCAGGAAATTATGTGCACGGAATCTCTTAACAGAGGTCGGACAGGGTGTTAAAGCAGTGTCTGGAATTTTGGGGTCAAGTAAAAATTATTCTATATTTGACAATACATTTGGGTGGAATTTTCAAGACCAGTGTTCTGAAAAGCCGTAAGAATGCTTGAATGACAAAATAGATCATAAATGGCTTGAGGGATCCACTGACCGCACGGCGGTGGCGGGGACGACGACGACGACGACCAAAAAAAAAAAAAAAAAAAAAAAAAAAAAAAAAAAAAAAAAAAAAAACAGTAGTACAGAAGCGACATCTTTCGACATTAAACAAGCCTCGAAGTTAAATCTGACCCGCTGGCTGTAGAATGCTTCGAAATAGGAGTATTCAATAAGATATTCCATAACTAAGTCAATGCACGGTTTGAGTAATATAAAACCAAGAACTGTATTAACCATGCAGCTCTTACACAACATGCTGGCCATGAAGCAAGATGGCGTCATTCCAGTCTCCACTTGCACAAAAGACACACTGCTTCTTTATACACGACACACACTCTTGCTCCTCGGTACAATGATCACATGTAATTATCATAACACTGGGGGATGCTCTCAAAAAATAAGCCCTTGGAACGAGTGGATGAGCCGCACGACTGTCCAATTCTGTTTGCTTGTCTACCTCACTTAATACTCCTCATTGCCATTATATGTGCTATCACACCGTGCTTCCATCTGTCGGCCGTCCTCTAACTACCGACAGCAAGCAGTGCTACTCAGCTGTGTTGAACGTGAGTTCTAAAAATAGCCTTGCTCACTGTGGATTGTTGCGTTCGACCAATAGCAACGCAGTACACTTCATAATTTTACGACCTACGTGGTACAGTTTGCATCATAGTTAATTGCAAATAAAGCTGAAATATCCGGCTGTCCTCCTCTGAATAAAAGTTATATATAGCGCCACTGTACAATTAAACGCATGCCTATGCATTTCTTATCAATGTTACTTAACACGTGAGATGTGTACAGCAGCAACGTATGGAGGTTTCCAGATTATTAAAGGAACCCAGCCATTAGTCATCACGAATTCTTATAGGGCTTCCTCCTTTACGGACAAGGGGCCAGGGCGTGAATTAAACCGCTCAACTGCATCTAATGCAGTGGTTGAGAATGAGTGGAGCTATACCTCTAGTGCCGTATACAGGTCTACTTGTTACCGGTAAAGTGTGGAAACTGTTATTTCATGAAATACCCAGCTATTTCAAAATGTAACTGGAAAGGCCAGGTAATTACACAACGATGCCCCATTCAACACTCCAGGTAGTTATTCCATAGAATAACAAGTTACCTAAGATGCATTCGTTTTCAAATTTCTTGCGTATCTCTCCGAATACTGGCTCAGATTCTTTCTCTTTGTTTCATGTGCTTCTTTAAGTCTAGGGCCCTGGGAAAGGGAACGTTTTCCCTACAAAACTTTCAGCAAGCCGGAAGAAATTACAATTACGTAGCTGGTCACGTCCATGGAGACAATGACAAGACCATTGCTTGAAAAGAAATGAATTATTTTTATGAGCTGTCTAATACAGGGTTATTCCTAATTCCCTGAAACAATTTATAAAATCGACACACTTGAATGGCTGAAAGGATTGTAACCTGCAACCTACAGATGGAAAGAGAGACTGTCCATGTTTCTTCTTCATACCCCATAGGTGTTCTGTGTGTCCGCCCTTGGTGTCACGGCATACGTCAATCCGAAAATCCACTTCCGCCCTTACCCGTTGCAGCATGACACGATCGCTTTCTAAGATGGCGGCTATGATTCGTCTGCGCAGCTTACGCACATCCTGTGGTATAGGCGGTGAAAAGACGTGAGCCCTTAACACACCCCCAATGGCGTTACGTCAGCGAGCTTCGTGGCAAGCGAAGAGCGCCTGGTCTGCTGCAGCGGGAATGGGCGAAATGGGTTATCGGCTTGGCGCTTGCCGTGCCACAACGTGCTAACTCACAGATCACTTGTGGGGTAGGTAAAAATAACTTGGCAAGTTTCTCTTTCTATCTGTAGGTTGCATGTCACAATCCTTCCCGCCGCTCAGGTGTGCCGAGTTTGAGAAATGTGTCCTGCAATTATGAATAAACCTGTGTAGTTCATTCCGCAAAATGGAGGATATTCTAACAGCAGCATGTGTGGCCAGGATACGAAAATGTGGGATTCACACACACTTCTGGTGGAAAAACCTCCTCGAAAATGACAACTTTGAAGAGCAAATAGTAAATTACGGTATAATATTAAGGAGCACTTGCAGAAAATGTGTTGTGCAGTTGGAATGTGACGAAACGGCCCGATGGTCACGTTATTTAATGGTAGGTACTGACATTAGTAAGGGGTGAAGTTGTTCCTGTCTATGCCATGAGGGCGCTTAAGGGGAGCAGATGTATAGCTCCACTGATTCTTAAACTCACCGCTATACGCAGGTAAGTGGTCAGCCTCATGCCCTGGCTGCTTTACCTACCCCCACCCCCCAAATGCCAAAAGCCCTGGTAGTCACTGAATAGGAGGCCAGGTGCACCCCACAGCCAGTCTGAGCATTGTAGATAAGAGAAAATCTCCTGTCCGTGCCAGGATTCGAACCCAGCCCATAGCACAGTCACTGTAGCAAGTGCGCTATCCCAGCACCAGGCTTCGATAATTGTGGTAGCGGATCTTTGGATTCCATTACATGACATTAGGCAGGCAGGCAGGCAGGCGGTTACACTATTGCATAGTGTCGAATGTTACACGAAGTAAAGTAAAACGAAATGCTGGACAGAACCTTAGGGCTCCAGCAGTTTGGGATTCCCAGAATTTCTAGATAATCGGAAAATAAAGATGGTAATGTTGTCAGCCCTACGCACCGGCCGTTTTTACCCCCAGGAGACATCCCTGGTACCCACTTCTGTTAGAGGCTGAGTCGACCCCTGGGCCATTTTGGGGCAGGAAGGAATAAGTCAATGAAAAACCAAATGACCCCATCGGGAATCGAACCCGCGACCTACCGGCTTGTAGGGCAGTGCCCCACACAACTGCGCCACCTCCTGCCGGGAACGTTCCGCGAACAGTTTTCAATTGTGTAGCAGAGTTCCAGAACGACAGAAGGAATCAAAAGGACCTATGCATAAAGAAACAGAGGGTAAACTGAATGCAGTAAAAGCACGCTGTCATGCAGTGAACAAGTCATCATTCTGCAATCCCCCCCACACATCCACACCTACAAAAATTACAAATCATAAAATTACAATTTTGTGCTTGGTTTTAATGGCTGTCAAATGTGGCATCTCACTGTGAGGGAAAAACACGTGTTTGAGAACAAACTACTGCGGAAGAAACACACATGGGTTTACATATGGAAACTAAGAAACACAAGAAACATACAAAGCAGAGCTTCACGCTTTGATTTAGCGCCTCATATTGCCACGGTCTGTTTTCATGAAGACTGTAATGGACAGGATAAGTAGCACATATATCGGATACCACAAGTAAGATAGTGAGGCACCTCAGTTGGTATAGTGACTGGACTACAGACTGCATGAATTGCGGTTCAAACCCCAACAGCAACAGGAAATTTTCTCTTCTCTAGACTGTCCAGAATATCTCTGCAGACCCCAGTCTGCTATCCAGTGGGTACTATTGTTCTTTCTTGGTGATAAAACGGCCAAGGCGTGATGCTGATCACTAACCACCTTCTGGTGCTGAGGTTAGAATAAGTGGAGCTATACTGCTACTCTCCCTATATGTCTACATAGTGTGGAAAGGGACAAATATACCTTTACCTTTACCGTTTGTAAGATGTAAGGTGAAGACAGTTAAGAACAGAGCTGGTGATAGGGGTGGGAACAGTGATGAAGTTCCATTTTCCGGAGAACAGTGTGTGCTTCCTTTAGAGGGACCAATCAGTGAATGGTGTATGACGAAATGACTGCTGTTTGTTCGGGGAATTGCATGAAATTCAAAACTAGACTATCTGGGCACAGTGCACAGTTTACAGCGTTAAACCTGGTCACATACAGCATATGATAACCATCACGCTTCAAACAGTTTGCATACTGCCATTCGGATAGCGTGACACCTGGGCAGCCTAACACTGCACACAGCTGTAGTCGACACGGTCCGGCCGCTGCATCGCTCACATCGCCACGGTTAGGCAACGTTATATCTGTTACGGAAACTTCTATTCTGTTGGGCCTTGAAGTATGTTCATCTTCATTGCAACGCTCGATTACCGCGCTAATAATGTATCTCTTTGGTATGGATTGCTTTCTTACAAATGGCTGACAGTCACCTTCACTCTATAGCTTACACGAACCAGCAGTCAGGCGAGTTATCAGTGCTTTCATTAGGCAGAGGAAAAAGGCTGGCTTTGAGTGCGCCGTGCTTCCACCGCCCCCCCCCCCCCCAGTTGACCCCTTTTCCAAGGCACTGTCAGTGATCACGTTATCTGCCAAGGAAAATAATTTGTAGCCGGAGAAATCTTCTTATCTTGACCACTGACGATAAATAAAGTGTGCTCATATGTGACACTCCCTTCTCGGACCCCACGCAGCCACCTACACATTGGGTTCCAGTGTCTCTTTTTCCACGGGTAAAGTGGCCGTGGCTTGAAGCCGACCAATCAGCTCCATCTAGTGCTGAAGTTAAGAATACGTGGAGCTATGCCTCAATTACCACATCCGCCTTCATGTTGAACTCAGCGAACCCTATGGTTATTCAGCACACTGACTGCTGGATAAAACGTTACATACGTTTCTGGGACCCAGATGAAAAGTGACTTCTGTTTACCTGCAGGGCCTGCAAATTTAAACTTAAATAGCCTGTGTGATGGGCGGAAAGTACATTACAAGTGCCGTGGAAGGAACAAGCCACGCAATTATTTAAACACTGCCACAGCATACACGTGGGCGGACTGCATACCATGCAAAGCTTCACAGAATGTAGCCAGACCTGTTGCGCCCAATTTGTAATCACAGCCTTTCAGAATGCAAAGAAGAACAGCGAAGTGCGACTACTGTGTACAACATTTTGTACGTTACTGTACATACCGCAATTGCGTGAACCATTCAAATACAAATTTTAAAAACTCGCTGCGAATCAAACTATGAAATACACATATATTTAGTTGCTTATAGAGTAAACAACATTAAATGCTGCTTTACGGAGTTTTCTGATTTATTCTGTTGCTCCTTACGTCAACATATTTCCTCAACAATTTGTTCTGAACTTACACGAATCTGCATCTAAACCTTACTGTGCAAGGCTATACAAACTTCAGTATATGGTTCAGTACATTTTAGCTGTTCAGTATTCAGATACCAAACTTGAAAGAAAAATATTCCGTTATGAACGGTATTCATCGGCGCCAGCAGCAGCATTAGCGCTACGCAGCAATAACTATAACCATAATGGTAGACCTAGCAGTAATGATGTAACCTCGCTGCAGCGCAGGCAGTAACAGCAGCGTAACATAACATCTCACGTTAACCCACACTGACGTGTTTATGATTAAAAACGTGCAATTTATGGATACTAACATATTAATACTCTGTTCTTAGGTCAGCTGACTTTGTTTCTATAGGCAGAAATACGTCTACAGAAGTTCGAAAGCCCAAGCAAGGAATATTGCTGGTGTAGTTAGACTTACATTTTCTGGAGATGTCTGCCAATATCCACCAACTCCACACGAACTGCTTTTTCACTCTCATAAATTCCCCCATTTTCCTTCATCGCTTCTCCTAGCCCCCTACGTTTAACACATGTCTGCAACACATCACCTCACACTACTACTTGGACACAAGCAGACCGATCTGTACAGACACTACGCACTGGACAAGGTACATGGTGACGCTGCTGGCTGCACTCTACTCCCGTCTGTCACCTTTCCCCTCCCTGCTACCCGCCACGAATCAGCACACCTTATTTTTGATGCGTCCGGCCACGTCACTTGAAATGCGGGGTGTAATGGGGCAATTGGAAATGCCCCGGATGACATGAACGATTACGGAGAAGCATTGGCAGAATAATTATACGGACGATAAAACGGAAGTGCTCAGAGGAAAGACCTATTTTCTTGCCACTTCCTCCACCACAAGATTCACACAGACTGCCCTTGAACTGAACCCGGGCCTTCGCGATGAGAAGCGCGCTACTAACTGCCCCATATTAACCACGAGATTGACCCCATTCACCGCCCTCGACATTGGACAATAAACGTGTCTGTCCTCACAGTTGGACAACGCAGTCAATTAAGGTTACGTTATAATTCGGGAAGTCGAAATCAACAGAAAGAGAGAAAATTTCTGCACATACTTGAAAATATTACTGGGAATTGAGCGAACGTCTGTGACTTTCTTCAGGAATATTCGGCAAATACGTCTGTACTCACACACTGTATTCTTCTGGCAGATCGTGCTGTGCGATTTGTGTTGTACCTGAAGATCGAGGCAGCATGTTTCTTCGAAACACGACTCTACCTAATAACAGCACATTGCTTACACTGACAAGATATTCTATTTCACAGGAAGAGTTAAAGTTCCTTTGTCCGCTTACAAGCAGTTGTTATGCCTAGTGCACACTCACACTCAATGTTGCCGGGCTGGATATCGGCTGAGTCCGAACAGCCCCGCAACATTGCAACAAAGAATCGGAGCTGCTCAGGCCCAGCTCAGATAGATGTCCCTTCCGTGTCCCATCCCTTCAGCACGATTAACATGACACTGCACACGGCGCCGCGTGGGAGGGGTAGTGATGGGGCAACAGGAGAATAGTGGGTATCCAGCATGCCTCGCAACACTGCGGAGCCTAGCCTCTCCAGCACAGTAGAAATGCTACCAGATGTCCCGCACACCTCGGATGCCAGTAGTCGACCGAAATGTCGCCGCCGCCGAATCACATGGACTCGTCCATTTCACAGAAAGACAAAATCTGTTTTCTGCGCGTGTGCCACCGCATCGTAACTGCCACACACGTACTGCAGGTAGATGGAAAGTCTGCATCTTGTGGTTTATGTAATATATGGCCAATACAACGCCATTTTGTTTCCTTTATTTTTTTTCCATGGGTGTTTGTTTCGTTCTCTGCCATAATTCTACACTTGGAAATTTACCCAGCCCTTTGACGTTTAAAATACGCGTACTCACCAGTTTACAGTCACTGCTTATGCGTTCGACGAATCTTAAATGGAGTTCTACTGTATACTGCATTGGTTCCCATATTGCACCACAGAATATTTCAAAATTTCATGGGAACAAAGAACACCAGATTGCGGAAAGTGGTAATAGGTAACACTGTCAGTGATAAATGTGAGGTCATATTTGTCAGCCACCATGTGAGCTGCTTAAGAAACAGAACTCTTAGGTATTTCGTTTGGCCTGTGGTCCTTGAAAATTTTCCTCAGAGACTAAGGGCGGCGTGAACTGAGAAAGTTTGCAGACCGCTGGTATACTGTGTCACTCATGGCTGTTACAGTGAAAAGTGGTTCTGAGCATTTGTGAACATGTACGGGCTACACGACCTGTGCAATCATTTTCCATTTATACACACGTTGCAACAAATATCAATACAGCTTATACAGTTTAAGACGGTGGTGGGGTAGCTCAGTCAGTATAGTATCTAGGCTACAGGCTGAATGACTGGGGGTTTGTTGCATGGCAGGGGCAAGAAATTTTACCCTTCACCACCCTGTCTAGACTTTCTGTGGGGCTCATCTAGCATATCAGATGTGTACTGCGACCCTTTCTCCATACAGAAGATGGCAAGAACATGAGGCTAAACACTCACTGCCATCTCGTGCCAAGGTTAAGAACGAGTGGAGCTAAACCACCAATCTCTCATGTTTTATGGTGTGGTTCTTAAGTAAGCTTTATTTTTACATTTTATAACCTTTTAGAGCCAAGGCCTAAGATTTATACCAAAAGTTTCTAATACCTAATTAGCTAGGACCCTTGAAGCAGAATGTTTAGTACCAGGATTCTCATTGCCTTGATCAGAATTGATCAGTGCCTAGCACTACAGCCTCTACTGAGTACTTTTATACAAACTGGGTTTATCATTTTTGGACAGGTGTTGGATTACTGCTAAAAATCCATATTTCTGAATAGCCAATATATTCGCGCAGCCCATAAATGCACGGCTCTCTGATCATGTGACCGACTGCTGAAAAAACTTCCATGTCCCTGTTTTAGCATATTACTGCACTGTATTAATCTTCATTATTCTACCTGACTATATGCTGGTCTTTAAAATGTACTAGCAAATGTCCTAGCTTGTTATATGCTGGTCTTTGTGTTTTTATGTGGTAATGTGATGTAAGTAACTTAGCAAAGTGCAATTCTTGTTAGGTGCCTGTTTATTGAGATGTTTTATGATTCTGAAAACCTGGCATCACCAGCTGATACACCACAATCTCAACTTGTCATGTTTTGCATCCGTGGCAGTCAGAGGTCTGTCAGTAATTTGGTCCCACGTGCAGTACATAACAGGCACCTGTTCAGAATTTTCATGTCTAAGAAGTTATTAGGTTTTGTCTTTCACCAGTTTTCCCACCAGTGAACTGATGAATTCTGGTATTTGTTGCACCCATCTGTTTTCTCCATCCGAAGTGCCTCAAGATGTATGTGCGAGTCGTCTGGTCACTCTGAGAACTTTTGTCTTTGTTGTAATCCTGGATGCCCCTCTCCATCTCCGTTGCTATTGACACTACTTGCCACAGCCTTTGATGGGATGGAACTGGCTGTTTTTCTTGTCATATCTCAGACATTACCCTCACACTGGACATGGTCAGAAACGTGACCGTCAGTGTCTGGGTCAAGCATCAATTCCATAATATGATTGTGTTTAGTCTGCCATTCTTGAATTTGAGCTGTATCATCTGATATGCATATTTTTATTATGATATTTTCAATATGTGTACAGGTCAACAGCATACATACCAGCTTGGTTAAACTGTTATTTAATAAGTAAAATTTCATCTTAATTATGCTTTTATTAATATGTGTAAAGGTTTGAATCATTGAAAGTAATGCTTCTTATTATAGACTATTTATATTCAGTTCCCAGTATTTTTATCTGAATGTTATAAGGTTATAACCATAAGTGTGTGTATGGTTGCTGATGAATCCTTGTTAACTGTGTTTTTCCTTACTTCTGATTGTTTCAGTTAATTGTCTTGTGATATTATGTGCTTCACATCATCGGGCTGTTGGGCTCTTGTGATTTAACAAAGTGACAGACATGTATGTAAGAAATACACAGATTATAGGTACAAGATCATTTACCCCCTTCAGCAAAATATGGATTTTACTAGATGGCTTTTCATGAAAATCGTTAGTGGACAATGGCATAACGTGTACATCTCCACCACCCAATTTCACCCTCTCTATAATGTTACTTTACCTCTGATAAATCACCGAGTTTCGTCTAACGCACGAATGTACCAGTATTATGTGACATTCCCTTTAAGGATCGCGTTTCCTGCGCTTATTTATTTTATCCATAAGTTTTAAACAGCACTGAGCAGTCTTTCTACTTTAAGCACACGGTATTCTCTGTGAGGTACGAACTGAACGCGCCTGGAACAGATTTTCTTCGCAACTTTTGAAAACGCGCCCAAAACTATCACATCACAGTCAGCAAGCAGAGCGCAATTCACTGACGTAACCATCAGCCAATTACAGCCCTACACTCACATTATGTTCTTCAGCCAATCAGCGCCCTCGTAACAACACTACATAAGAATTCTTGTTTACCCGGTCGTTGTCATAGCAACCGTAAACGCAACACAGTAAAAACTAAATAACAGCCAATAGCAGGAACTGGACAGTTTTGTTTACCCCACTGTTACTCAAGAAGTGACATTGAACTGGTGTTATAGAAGAGTTCTCTCGCTGAATTTTAATAATTTCTACACTGAAATGCCATTCTGGAAAAATTTAAAATTTTGGAGGAGGAGGAGGAATGGAAACGTAAGTACAAAAACCAAGAAGTGTAAAATTTCATTGTTTTATGGAGTAAACAATAAGGTGCATATTAAGGCAGTTGTGTTAAACATCTCTTATTACACAAATAACACTACGCATTAGTCTGACAGAACGATTATTATTATTATTATTATTATTATTTAAATGCCACATATTTCGATCACGCTGATAATCATCAGGCGTTCATTTATACAAAACTTTAAAACTCAACGTAGAAATGTAAATTTGTTTGCGAGGTCTCACACCTCAGATGAACACCTGATGATCGGCTTGCTCGAAACATGCAGTGTGTTAGAAAATAATCATAAATACAGGCTGTGTCAGTCGCAATATGTAGTGTCATTTATGTAACTCTATATACACAGCGGGATGGAGAGCGTCAAGTTAAACATCTCTTGCTCACAACAAAGGCACATTGTAAATATATGAACATGGCAGGACGCAGTTGTTAGTGCTTCAACACTTAAAAATTCTGCCTAGTTTCTGTACCACCATACTTGTCATTGCTAAGTTCCACGTTCTGCCACACAGTGATTTTATGTGTTGTGTGTGGTTTTACAGTAGCCTATGCAGCATTAAACAATGGTTTTTATAAGCGGGAGGCCAATGTGTATGAAATCAAACTGAAATCGTACGTACGTATAATGGGATTGCTTTACCTTTACATTTCTTGATAATGCACTTCAACTCGTGTGTGTGTTTTCCTAACAGGAGAAGCGATTGCAGTCACGGCTGAACACTGGACAGTTGGTAGAAGAAAACTTTCAAATGGAGCAAAGACTCGACGTAGAGTATTCAAAGTATCGGTAAGCTAATACGTTAATGTTACGTAATTACACCTTATCATCGAGTGTACTCTTTCCTTCTTCCCTGTCCAACATTAAATATTAATAACAAAATTGTACAAACACAAGAAGGGCGAAGAATATTTTAATTATCTTTTTCAGCGATGTTCAAAGCTCAATCCAAGGTATTTAAGTACTTTAACAATAGTATGTGTGTGTGCACATTCAAATAGTGTGGATACAAAATTATAATTTTACAAAATATACTTTGCATGGAGATCATTCTTTCTGCTTACTAAAGCATTTCATATTCCTTCTACAGAAAAGAACTGGATAAAAAGAACTTGGTCATTGAAGATCTGAAGGAGAAAAACCAGAAAATAGTTGCAGAGTCGCACGAGAAGTTGAAGTATCTGGAGGTGAGTATTCTTTGCCCAAAGAACGTAACTGTCTCTGCAGTGCGCTCACATTACTGTGGCCCACCATATCAATTTACCCACAAACTGTCCATTCAAATTCAAGCCATCGGACAGCGTGACATGACGTTTCATAAGCACAATCGGAAACAAATAGCATTAAGCTCAGATATGGCTTGACAAGTGAAGATACACAGTGTGCAAAGAAATGTACCCTGTCCTCTCCCAACACTGTTCACAGTATTGGAATCATTCTTAACAACCAAACGTCAGGCATTCTTTACGTTTTTATTTGACATGTGCATCAAATATTATTTTACGTAATGTCTGGGCCTTTGAAACAGAACGCACATTAAAGGTTTCGGCGACAAATTTCGTTGAAGGGTAAGGTAGGATAAGGCTCAAAAATTGTTCACATTTTCAGGTATGCCAACACCACATTTTATTCTACTTTACGTCTATTTAGCAAAACTTAACATTCGCGTCCATTTCTATTTATGCTCTCATGTGATAACCTCTTCCATATTCTGGCTGGAAATACCGTCTCAAGGGAGGTCTTAATTAGTAGATGAATTTAGAAACAAATCAAATCTCGAATTAGGATGTTTAAAAGGCGTTTAGGTATAGGAACATTAATGTGTCCTTGGATGCACACCATGAATTTGGTGAAGGGATAGCTACATACGCGACATCAGATTCCAGAAACAGAAATATGTTATTCACAGAAGTCAAAACCCGAAATCTCAGGTTTTAAACAGGCTGAACATTTCGATCTATGAATTATCGTAAGAAAATGTTTACTTAGTTTTAAGGGTGCCTAATGAGAATTAATTTCCCACGACTATGTTTCTTGCGTAAAACATTATAATTATATTTCCTTGTGTAGAGCGCGTGTTGCATTTGCACAGAAAACACCTCACTGTGTACGTTCCGAATAACACGCACTGTGTGAAAACTGTACCAAATTTCACCAACATCTGTCACATGTTCTCAATGATAAAAGCTGAAACACGGCACAACACATCACAACATTAAACTTCTAGTGGATGTGCCTTTTGATAACACATAAATTACTACATATAAGTGTATATGTACTATGTGTGTTAATTAATGACGCACTTCAACCGTTGTGTGTTTTTTCCTAACAGGAGGAGCTACGTGAATTAAGGATCACGAAAGAAAAATTACTGGAAGAAATCCGACAACTGAAAGAAGAGCGGGCCAAAGAGTCTGCAACCGTTCGGTACGTTAATATGTTAACATAATAATAATGCAGTGGTCATAAACTGCAATCTTTCTGCCTTCACTCTGCATACATTAAATATTTCCTCGACATTTATTTTTATTATCAAAAGCAAAAAAAAAACACTTTGCACACTGTGCTTCCATTTATCTTTCGCAACATGTTTCGGCCGTTTGTATCGACCATCCACAAGTAGAATCATTAACAACACAAATGAAAATGTGTACTGAGGTGGAGGTCTTCGCTTCACAGTTACAAATGTTAAAAATACATCAACTGACTATTATTTCCTCTAAAGGAATAACATTAAGACATATACAATGGTAGGGGGCGCGGGGTGGCGCAGTTGCTTGAAGCACTGCACTAAAAGCCGGAAGGTAGTGGGTTTGATTCCCCATGGGGCCACTGCCTTCATCTTCCCGGCCACACTACTTCCGCATGTCGACTCAGCGTCTAATGGAAATGAGTATCAGGGATATCTCCTGGGAGGTAAAGGCGGCCGGTGCATACAGCCCGCAGGGCCTATCCAGTCCTCTATGGGGATTGCTTTACCTTTCTACAGTGGTAGTTAAAACTAGTTAAAATACAATTATTGAGTTTCAGATGGCAGACATTTCCTTTACACCTGCGCAGTACCCAGCGACTGTGTCGCACGCAACCGGCAATGTCAGACGCAGTCTCAGTCGGTATTGCGGTCAGGTTTCCTGATAAGACGTAAATGTTCTTATTGGGTTATGTTACACGTTCGTACATAACGTTCTTGCTTTGGAACACCCTGTGTTTCAGTGGAGGTTCCTGCACTTTACGTGTCACTTTGTTGTGTATGGGGGGAGGGGGGGAGACAGAGAGAGAGAGAGAGAGAGAGAGACACACACACACACACACGAGCGCGCGCGGCGTGAAGGTTTCCCGTGTGCCACTGTGGCTGCTGCAGGTTACGTGTTTATCGGCATGTGCAAGATGCAGGAAGGCTGAAGGATATTGTAATGTTTTTGTTCTGTTACGACAAATGCTGAAGCGGACGCATTCAAGTATTTCTACAGAAGTGTTTAAGTGTGTACATTGCAACAAAGTGGTTAACTGCAAATGATCAATTTTCCGAGCTCTGTATCCCACGCACGGAACTCATTCTTTCTTCTTACTAATGAATTTCATATTCCTTCCGCAGGAGGCAGTTGGACGTAACAGAAGGGCTCGTTCAAGATCTCAGTAAAGCCGTACAGCTGTCAGTGGCCGTCTTAATGGAGAAGCTGAGGGATTAGGAGGTGAGTACTCTCTGTACACAGAACGTAACTGTCCCTGTAATGTGCTCACGTTACTGTGGCGCACCGCATCAACTTATCCGCAAATTGGCCATTCAAATTCAAGTCGCCATACTGCGTAACATGGCGACACCACCAGCCGTAACGGGCAGCGCTGTGTATCATGTCGCGGAGTGATTTCGGAGGGAGTCAGTTCCCTGGTGACGTGGACGGACATGGTCCTGGAAACGCTGGTTTACTCGCCATTCAACCAACTGACCCGGCTGCTAGACCGAGAATATTTTATTGAACTGAGTAGCAGCGAAACTTCTAGATTATTCTCCATATATGCGCCCTGCTGGCGGGTGCGGAGACCCCTAGTAATTTTACACTTATTATTTATTGTTATGTGAACAGTGTGAAAGAACCGAAGAATATATTAAACCTGGTGCAACTGCAGCCCCGTTTACATGCGATGCTTTCGGTAAGTCACTTCTACAGAGGAAAATACACAATTATCATACGACATTCCTTTTGATCCTTTGAAGTACATAATTCCTTGTTACAAAATGTAAATATTTATCTCCAAACAAGTACAAAACATAATATATTTACATTTTATACAAAAATCTGTTCATGTTGCTTAGAGAAACGGCCAGCAGTTCGCGGAACACACGAAACTCATAAGCATAATCTGCGGGGAAAATGTGTAGATTTTTTAGCGTTACAGCTGTTGGTAGGCCTGGCCACAGTTACAGCTGTACTTGAAAGGGTTCAGTTCACCCAC
>BLKM01000342.1:0-13705 GCA_013340265.1 Coptotermes formosanus | reverse complement strand
GCAATCCCTGTACATGCCGGGACAGGCCCTGAGTGTTCCAGGAGGCTGACGTTCCCAGATTTCAAGAGAGTCGGTACATAAAAGTATTAAGGTTATGGGCCCTACGCACCAGCCGTCTTTACCCCTCAGGAGGTATCCCTGGTACTCATTTGTGGTAGAGGCTGAGTCGACCCGTGAGCCATGGTGCAGCCGGAAGGATTATGTCAAAGAAGAATTCCAATGACACTATCGGGAATCGAACTCGGACACAGCCTCAACCAAGTGCGCCACCGTATGCCCTCCATGTATAAAATATATAATATAAAATATACAGAACACCGTTAATAAAAATTTATTTTCCCCTAACCACCTTCTTTCCAAATTATTATAAAGGTCTGCACACCGTGTAGGTGTGTATATCGCACATTATACTGGTTCAGAAGGCAGCTGCTTGGAAGCAAACAGTTTTTATTAATTGTGTTCTGCATGGGCCTATTTTATATTATATAAGATATTATTTTATAAATGGTTGCCCACTGCGTACGAAAATACCGTAAGTTACTGCGGACAGCAGTGTGCATTGTACCTTTACCTGGGACAGTGTTACATATTCTTAAGTTAATATGAACATTGTTCCCCCTGACGATGTCTACGTGTACTAATCGAAACATGTTAGAGTACCTTTTGTATTGATATATACCAGTGCAATAAGTTTGAAAAACTGCCATTTTAAAAACTGATTTTCTGTGCTTAGCAAAATTTAAATTATTGAGTTAAATAGAAGGAAAATCGATATATAGTTGTGATAGTTGTAGCTCGTAATTTTTGTTGGGGGAGACCATTTTGATATATCCCGCACCCCGGCCAAAGAACCCCCAGCTACGTCACTGCTTCCCTGACATAAAGGGGTTTTGTAAGGTGTATTGCACACCAGATATTGTTAGACTGGTCACACTAACAATGTGCAGGTCACATGGGAGGGAGAAGTGCTTATTGCATTTATTATTAGTTGTCAGTGTTATTGTTGGTAATAACATTGTTGTCATACGTTTATTTAATATTTATAATAGCGTAATACGTGTGTCTGTGGTGTTTCTTAATGCATTACGTGATGCGAACTGCCAGAGAGGTCGGGTGCTTCGCTCGTTGGTTTAGATTATGCTTCCAGTGCCGTGCACTGCATGTATTGTCTGACGGCACATTCGCATTCACTACCGTCGTTTCAAGCTGTTTGCTGTACCATTTGTAGTGATCAGCATAGGCATGTCGTGTAAATTTAGTGCCACAAACAAAATGCTTTGCTTCAGAACTGCTAGCCTTCGAAACCCGTGACAGTTGTGTGAAGGCGAGCCTTTTATTTGTTACGCCAAGCTGTGATTACTGCCCTTTCTTAGGCGAAAAGGGAATACTGAAGGGATCAAGCATGTGTCTGTTTGTTTGAGGGCGCAGCCTTTCAATTTTTGAAACGTGTTTCCGATTTTCACAATTTGGTGTAAACAGTGTTCCGTTAGTGCCCCGCAAATTTGAATTTCCTACCGTCTATAAAAAGAACATGGCGGTCTGACCAACTTCGGTGTTATACCTGAAGGTGCATACAGTAACTGCTGGGCTTTAAAATCTTAAACTCATTTACTTGCGGTAGTCACAGCACTAGATCTGCGACATTTGAGGTTCTCACACCGACGTTACGGAGGATTCAGTTGTTCGGGCATGGGACCTGACGCCATGCTAGCGTGGCTTTAAAACCGTGCGGCTGCCGACGTGTCTTTTTCACAGGCCCGGCGTGTTTTTATTGTTGAACACAACCTTCAGTCTCGATCCTAATGAGAAAGCAAGGATGGTTTTAGGAGTGCCTTCCCGAAGTGTCAAGTGCCGGATAAGTTAACGGTATTTCGTTTAGTAGCCCCTTTTCTTGAAACAGGTATTGTGAGTGATGGAACACCTGCTGATCGTTCTACTGTGTTAAATGACGTTAGTGTGGAAAACATCCGACAGTCTTTAGTGAAATCAGCATGCAAATCTTAGAACAATTTAGAGATATTTTTAAGTTTTTAAAATTTGAGTTCTGTTACTTTTCGATCACCCTGCAGAAAAGAAAAGAAACGAAAGGCGCCGATCCAGGTCTTCGGGCTGTCTAAGGCGTGGGTCTGCGGCACGCTCGCTTGCTGGGAATGTGGGTTCGAATTCCGGCGGGGGAACGGATGTCTGTCTGTTGTGTTGTGTGTTATGTAGAGGTCTCTGTGTCCGGGTGATCTCTCGTCCAGAGGAGTCCTACCGTGTGTGTATGTGTGTGTGTGTGTGTGTGTGTGTGTGTGTGTGTGTGTGTGTGTGTGTGTGTGTGTGAGATTGAGGTGCAGCAATAACCCTCTGCACCTACAATAAGTGGGTAGAAGAGGTCAGACTGAGAAAGCAAGAAACGGTAAATACAGATGATGAATGTATAGGCAATAGAGAGATTCGAATCAGCAATTAGCGAACATTTACTGACGTGCACGTGTTCTGGAGGGGAGGCACTGCTGTCAGTTGAACGAGACACAAGGGGAGTCAATTTCGTTTGTACTGGAGCGCTCAGAGTGATGCCTCGAGTACGCCTGCCCTCTGGTATGCTCTGCCTGCACTGCGATGCCAAAGACTGTGCAGTGGAAAATTACTTGCATAGCTAATGGGCCGGGGGGGGGGGGGTGGCGCGTGGTGCGACCGTCCTAGGCGGCAGAGTCCCAGAGGCGTCAAATTGGGCAGCGAAATAAATATCTGAAAGGAAATAAATTACATTTTCTGCTGTAAACAGATTTTAAATATTTGAGCCAACTGAAAGAAAATCGAACAAATAAATGTTAAGTTCGTAACATCTGTTAGGGACAGTCATTGTCATTATTGCCCCGGACCACAGAAAACCTAGCCACGCCACTGGGGAAGACAGCGTTTTGTCGTTTCAACTCACTATAATTCTTCGTTTTATTTATAAATATGGAGTTGTCCTGTGATCTTTTCTTCAAAACCCAATGCTATGTCCCATCTGAAGACTGAATACTTCCACATTACAGCCAGCCAAACTAAAAATATGCCAACTGAGGCCATGCAAAGAATCCCAATTGCTGGTGGGAATAACGGATTGCGTCACTTGCAACTCTTTTCGCACGTTTATATTCACTTCCAGTCTCCGGCCTATGTCAACCGGCCTAAAGTGTTACAGCTATCGAAGGTCATTACCATGAATATTTATGTAATTAGAGTCGTTAGATGATTGGAGTGGAATATAGATAAGTACACTGCATTTTGGGGGGGGTGGGTGGCAGAAGGAGTGAGATGTGGAGGGAGTGGAACCATAGGAGTTCTGTTTGTAGCGCCGTTACAATATAGACGGTTGATTAGGGAACTAGAATATCTAACACATGAACTGGGCAGCTGTTCAGTCAACTGTGTAACGAATGAATTTACTACATATTAAGTAATTATTTTTTGTCAGACTGCGTAAAATTCGTCTTGTCTTATGAGCCAGTTAAATCCAACGAGCACTGACAAGATTTATTAATCTTAAGATACAGTTGCATGTCTCTTCACTTGCATTTCTACATCTTGCCTCTTTTAATGTTTATCCTTTGTTTCATTTGTACTGGTCTTCGCTGTTCTGGGATGTTACGCAGCGTAAATTTGTAGTTTCTTAGCGACGTTTTGGGACAACCTATCTTCAACGGTCAGGCGCCGAGGTTAAGCATGATTGGAGCTATACGTCAACCCCCATGTGACGTCATGACTTTTACAGTGTACAGTGGCAACTCTGCACTTCACTGCTGGTCTTTCTATCCGCCACGTGTTATTCGTCTGCCGCCTGGCCGGTTTGGTACATGTGACATTGCCATTAACTGACGCAAATCTCCCAGTTTACCCTCCCAATGAATTATGTGGCTGGCTGCCATATTATGTGAAACCTAAAGAAAGAAACACACTAAGACATTGCGCTCTCTGCAGGTTGTGTTGGCACCACTGGGTATTGCACAGCATGCTCGAGGGTGATACCAACCTTCGAGATGCTTATGAGGGCCAGGAACAACGTGTACTAACTGGAGTACTTGGCCTGCCAGCAGTGCAGCCACAGGTCAGTTCTGTCATCTCTGAAGATTGTAAAGAGTTGTCACGTATGGAGACAAGACAGTCGTCTAAATTATTGCATAGTTATGTGCCATATACATGTTACTGCAGCGTGTTTCGGCAAACATATGTAGCCATCTTAAGGGAGTGCAAAAAGGTGAGAGTTAAAAACATGTAACATTGTCGAATATTAAGATAAAATATACGTTTCGAAGTTAAATACAGTGTCTTCGTATAAAATACACGAGGATGTGAAAGATACAGGATAATATTAGTAATTTTTTCAGTTTTTTTGCGTCCAAGCGTTTTATTTTCAGTGTTGTTAGAAAGGCTAAAATAATAAGAGTTAAAATAAGTGTTAAAATTATATTAAAATTTTGTAATATCAAAACAGCTGAATGTTATATTTTTAACTAAACATGACCTTTTTGTTTACATCCTGAAGATGGCTGCATATGTTAACCGAAACATGTCGGAGTAACTTGTGTCTGATATAAAGTGTGGAATAATCTGGAATCAGACTTAACTGTACGTTACTCATTGCACGGAAGATGTCTAATATTAACGTTTTACGTGTGTTTTGTTACTTTGGGAGGTTCATTTTTAGGTGCCTTTACGCACTTGCGAAGTGCCTAGTGAAACCGTCCGTCCGTCCGTCCATATAACTGACAGACAGCAATGTTAGCTGGGCAAGCGTACTGAGTTTACAGAACAAGGTACGCTAAAGCCTTGCATATGCAAGGTACAGTTCACCGTAGGACAGGCAATGAATTCGCAGAAGGGGTGTAGAAGTACAGTTGTACTTTTTCTTTAACTTCGGCGCTAGACACCCCCGGCCGCTTTAACCCCGGGAGACGCGGTACCCATTGTACATGAGGCTGAGTGGGTCCCAGGGCCGGTCTGGACGGGTGTGGAAAATCTCGCCCCCACCGAGATCCGATCCCCGGACCGTGAAGCCCGTAGCGAGTTCCTGTACTGACTGAGCTATCCCGGCCCACGTGCAAAGGCAAATCGGAAGCCTTTCATGCAGTGGTTCATCTCCAAACCAGACGCTAGCTCGTGACGTTACCTGTGCCGCTGCTGGATTTTGCCGACTGCCAGTCGCTACTGCTTGCAGCATGCTTGCCAGTTTGCAGCAGGACAGTGCAAGTACTGTGGGGTGGGCCAGCAGCACATCGGCATCTGTCCCTTGCCTGGACGTTCTGTTGTGTGATACTTGCAGTTCCCTGCCAGTCCACTGTTACCGTACACTTTAACGTTTCCTCAGCTGGCTGCACGAGTTTGTCACAGATACGTACGTTGCACTTGTTCACGCCTTATGTTAAGTTTCTGTGATGTGGTATTGTATTTGTATGTATATTTACGTGTATATTAAGTGGTGTGGTATGACGAAAGACAGAGACGTAAGACCCGTGAGTATGTGACGAGTGTGTGTGATGGTGTTTGTGCGGTACGCTGATAGTGGAGTAGTTGCTTCTGTTCAGTGGACAAAACAAGAGACAGCGGACCTGTAATTTCAGTCCCAAGCGGAAAGGTTCATATTTCTTCGTCGACGTGAAAGGGAAATGTGTTGCACTATGCTTTATATCTCGCAGTAAATATGTTGGACTGTACTGTCCATACCGCGTACGTACGTATATTACAACAATCCATATTAACATAAACTCCTACACAATGTTAAAACACAGCATGCAATCACTTTACATAAACCCCGAATGAGATGGGCGTGGCATGTGGCACGTAGGGGGGGACAAGAGACGTGAATACAGGACTTTAGTAGGGAAACCTGAGGGAAAGAGACCACTTGGAAGACATAGGCTTAGATGGGAGGATAATAATGAAATTGATTTTCAAGAGGTGGGATGGAGGGGCATCAACTGGATATGTCTGGTTCAGTATCGGGACAGGTGGCGGGCGCTTGTGAAGGCGGTGGTGAACCTTCGGGCTGCATAAAATGCGGGGAATTTCTGGACTGGCGGAGGAGCTGTTAAGGTCTCAGGAAGGACTCTGCTCCATGGAGTTAGTTGTCTGACAACTATCGGTGTGCTACTTCCTGTCGGCTCGTTTGTCGTGTTAACGTTGCCTTCTCAGCTGCCCCCCCCCCCCCCCCGACACGCGTGGAACAGTTGTGGCAGGAAAGTGACAAAAGACAGTTGCTAGATAAAATGAGGCCGCTGTACATAAAACGCCCTGCTTTCCGACAGCGTGTTCGCAAGGGTTACAGCAGTCCCTATAAACAGCTGCAAACTCGCCTGTCCTCAACCAGCGTCAGTGGAGAGCGTCGCGTGGCGATACGCGACCTCGGCCACTTGTTGCTAGCAGGGGCCTGCTGCTGCTGCTATTAATCACGGTTTTATTGCCCGCGGAGCTCGGCCGCTTTTTGACAGACTGTGGGCTCACTCCAGAAAAAGGTGAACGAATGGTTGATATATGCCGTAATGTTACACTCGCTCATTGTGCCGTACATAAAATTCGTGATAATGCTGACAGATATAAAGAAAGTGCACAGCCAGGAACTGAAGTGTTTGTGTAGCAACGCTACCGCAGTCCTGTCCGTACCGAAACTGTGGATGTGAGTCTCTGACTTATTTATTGCATTAGGAATATATAAATATATTATCTAGAAATGCTTGTGTATTGTATAGAATGTACATATACTTCATACACAGTACCTATATACTCTACAGGTCCGTATGTCCACTAATGGAATAATCATACAGTGTATAGCGTGAGGTTGTCACTTCCATAACCCGCCAGTAAATACATTGTTTTAGGTGGGAGTTTTGTACTCGATTTTTGCGATATCGATTTGCGCGACGTTTTTCAGGAACATAATCCTGGCGTAAAACGAGAGTTAACTGTATTAGGGGACTGATTTAGAATTGTTACGGTCCCGTCACTGCGAGCAATATGGCGACCGATGGCACCCGCGACTGAACCACTGATAAGGGGGGAGTGGATGTGGCGTCACGGACTAGTGACGTCACAGTTGTGTAACATCGCATACCAGTGCCGTATAAGCGTAATAAAATTAATTTAGGCGCTCTAGTTTCTTTTTCACCTGCACAAATTTTCTAACCTTTTTTTTTGCAGTTATGTGAGATATCAGTTTTGTTGAAATACAGATATTTTGAACAAAAATACACACAGCTCCCCTCTGTACAGTGTGAGAGCAGAAATTTGATCCTAATATATAATCCAGCAGTGTGAGGTGTAGCAGGTGCCGTTCTTCCGTGTGGTGCTCACAAAAGCATAGCGTGTGGGGATTTGTGTTATCTGTTTCAAGGTAACTAAAGCAGCGCAGCAGAGTCCGTCTTGAGAAGCTAACACGCCCTCAGCTTCTCAATACATGCACCACATTTTATGGAACCCGAATGTTCATTACCGCATTAACAAGCACTCGCCATCTGTGCCTATCCTGACCCAGACCAATCCAATACGTGCTTTCCCATAACACTTCTTGAAGACCCAGTTTAATATTATCGTCCCATGTATTCCTAGATCATCCAAGTGATGTATTTCCCTCAGGTTCCGCACTAAAACACTGTATGCACCTGTGCTGCCTCCCATCCGTGCTACGTGCCCCATCCATCGCATTCCTCTTGATATGATCACCCATACAATATGTGTTAGGACTGCAGATCATAAAGCTCCTATTTATGTAGTCTTCTCTACTCCCCTGTTACCACGTTCCTCCTAGGCCAAAATACCTTCCTTAGCACCCTATGCCCGAACACCTTCAGCCTGTGTTCCTCAATGTGAAAGACCAAGTCTCACACCCATAAAAAACAACAAACAATATTACAGTGCTGTATGTCGTGATCTAACGGCGTGTGTTGAGTGCACAACAGTGACGTCACTGTTCAGTGACGCCACAACTTACGTCATCCCTTGTTCGCTTTGCCCCCCACCCTCCCAGTCCCGAAACTTCAGAGCCGTGTATGGGTCATCGTGTTTGATGTTTCAGTACGCATTGCATCGCAATTCGACAGTATCGCCCTGATGCGCGTGGGCTAACAGTAGTAAATCAGAGGAAATTTTAGTAGATTTGGAAAATCAGGGTTTGACTGTAATTAGTTATATAGAAAATAGAACTTTTATCAAAAATTTACGCATGCCAATTCTTTCTGGTTAACTAGCAGCTAAACTAAAGGAAGGCTGAAATGGTAGGGTCAAATGTGTGATCGTAGTACTTACACCACAGTTTATTTGTACAAGTCCCAAATACAATTTATGAAGTACTGAAAGGCCTGATGTCCCAAAACACAAGTAAGGACAGAGTGGTCAGGGCGTTAGGAGCGGTACACTGGCAAGAATGTTGAGTATACTGGGCCACGGCCGGTTTAAGGGAGGGGGGCGGTTTGGCAGCCGGACGGCTCCTTGCGGGCACTGTATGGCGTCGCTCGGATGATTGGAAGTGTGGTGCCAGTAAACTGAGGTCTGCACGCGCGACTGCTAACATAACCGGCATGTGCGAGGTTTCAGGCGATATTCCATTACTTTCGTAGCTAACAAAATTTCGTATCTGTCAAAACTGGAAAGGAATGGTCGCTAGGAAAAGTAGAAAGAGAAGAATTCGGAGAGAATTTTTTCAAATCCCACATATGAATAAATTGCTTTTTATTGCTTACTAAAGAAGCTATACAGTTGATTATGTAATAAAATTGTGACTAAAATAAATAAAAAAATGTACTGTATCCTACAGGGCACGTAATAGAGTTGTGACCGGACGGTATTGCGACAGGCAAAACTTCACTTACCTGAAACTCACAGAAGGCGTGCCGCCTCAGTCTGCATGCACTTCTGGTTGTAATTCTTACTTTAGCGTGTGGACCAACTGAATGCCGGCAGTCCTGTAGGTGCGGCACTGTGCCACAGAAATTACATCGTTATTCTAAACAGGTAGAGAAGTTTGGGGGATCCAGCTCACGGACGGAACATAATGGTTGCTGTACAGTAGCGAGGGTTGGCTCCAGCGGGCCTCAGAGACGGTCTGGGCATTTTGAAGAGGAGCAGAATCTCTTGCCACTTCCGGGATTTGAAGCAGGATAGGGCACTCCGTAGCCCAGCCATTATACCGTATCGGTACTGAATCAGAAGTATAGTGACATGTGAATAGACTGAACACGGTGAGGGGATATAGTGCACGTACAGAAATAAACAGGATAATAAGGCCCTGTGCATGGTAAGAATGTAAGGTGGAAATACACAACGAGAAATGTTACTTCGGCGTGTGATATAATTGTGGCCCTGAAAAGGGCCGTTTTGTCCTTTTGGCATTGTTACGTTCGGGATTAATGTTCAGCTTGTCGCATCCGGTGTTCAGGTCACCGTCAGGGCGTTAGCTGCAGTCCTGTGTGCATATCGCATCTTATCTTGGCGAAATGCCACAAAGGGATTTAGTTAGCGCACTTATACGGTGTTAATACAGTTTGTGTTACTGAAGGCTCCACGGACCATTTAGGAAAGGTCTTGAACCACAGGATGCGAAGCACCGATCTGCACTCAATAATGTTTAGTAAAAGCCGTCTCAGTGGATGGCATACTTTATGTGAGGGCATAACTGCACCGCTGTTAATACCTTCCAATTTTAAGGCACGGAAAATAATTGCTGTTCGTTCTGGTGACAATTCCAAGTATTCATAACCTGAATACTGCAGGCTATTGGGAACAGAATAATGGCAGTGGAGGAGGCACGAGTCATGTTAACAGCGTCAGGCTGTATTCAGACTGTACTTGACAGAGAACACCGTGTGCTTCGATTACAAAGAGCAATAAATAACTGTTTATATGCTGGAGCGCATAGAAGGAGTGAAGTGGGTATTGGCTTCGTCATGAATGTCCGTCCGTCTGTCCGCATGTTTATGTTCAAATGCCACTGTAAGGATTTTGGTGGAATTTGAAGGAGTAGTTTATGAAAATATGTCGATAAAAGTAGATTTGGTTGAATTCCGAGTAAAATCTCGGACACGTTACATGAAAGCATAAACACGTGTGTGCTGTTGGCAGCAATACGAAATAATTCGTACCGCAACAAGAGCGCAAAGTGAGTCCATTGTTGCTCTTACGTAGAATCTCTTAATATTTTTATACTGTTTAAAGCGACTGTACCTCAGCAATACACAGAGAACCGACTGGCCCTTTTCCATGCCAACAGTGGTTACGCGAACGAGACACAATGTTACCATTTACGTAGATGACATATATTTATATTTCAGCGTGTTAATCTCCCTCCTCCCCCTTTCACGCTCTGTCTCGCACACACTAGGCCAGTGTTTCCAAAACAGTACTCCGCGAACCGGAAGGGGTCCGCGATCAGTTCCAACATTATCCGTGCATATATTTCTGTGACGGCTGCTTTGGAGGTTACTTATTTTTTAATTAAAGGAGTAACGTTTTGTTAAAAATAATCGTGAAACTCCTTTAATTGCCCTACATTTCTTCTGACGGTTATAATGTCTTTTAAGAAAGCTTCCGTACGCAAGAAGCGAAAGACAGTTGTTTTAATCAAGGTCAAATGATGCAGTGCATTGTTACATATGCTGCTGGTCTGCTTTCGTAGCTGTCTGATTACAAAGTGTGTTGCATGTTGACGCAGAAAGAAAAACATGTGCGATAAATTAAGAGACTTGCATTGTTGCACCTGCCGCGGATTTTAGCAATCTTTAGCAGTGACTTCCGCCAGCACGGATCGCCAGTTCAGTTTAGTCGCAGTTCATATATCGATAGCAAAATTACGGGTGGGTCTGTAGCCCCTGTCTTTTGTTGGGGTTGTGGGTTGGAATCCCGTTTAGGGCATGTGTGTCTGTCCCTTGTGATTGTTGTGGGCTGTTAAGTAGAGGTCTTTGTGTTGGGCTGATCATTCATCTAGGGGATAGACTCGTGTAGGGAAGTCCCACCGAGTGTGGTGTATGGAACTGAGTGCGATCGTGACGCCTCGATAATGAGGAGTCCCTGGCCCAGTAGGGGCTGTTGTGCGAACAAAAGGTATTGGGAAACACTGTACTAGACCGATTTCAACAATGAGAGACACGATGCATTGTTGGGGTTTTGATTGACTAAGTGCTTCGAAATGTTATCAGAGCGAACAGCAGTAACTTTCCCTACCTTAAAATTTGGAGTAACTCGCAGCAGTGCAGTTATGCCTTTAGGTAAATATGCCATCCACTGAGACGACTTCACGAAGCCCACACAAGCTGTCACGCTGCCGGACACTGCACAAGAGAGCAGATCTTATCAGCACCGCGGCGGAAGCCCGAATCACGGATCAAACGGCAGTTAGAGGTCGGCTGTGCAGCATTGCCCGCCGCGTCTCACACTCGGTAGGAAGAGTAGCGCTCGCTGAGTCATATCTCAGTAAGGCCGTGTGTGTTGTGCGGTCCGCTTTAAGGTGTCGGTATCTGGCACTGCATAGCGTCAGTAATAGTTAGTTTGGTGTTGAATTGGGAAGGACTCGGAAGGAATCGGTCGTGGGTGAATCTGGTTACTGATGTGGTATTTGCCTGTAAGGGCTGACCAACACCTCGAACAATCTTCAGTGGTTTGTAGAGGCACACTGTGTAGACTCTAAGCTACGGGCCTGACGGTCTGGTGTTCGAATCGCAGTTGTGTGAATACTTGTCAGACCAGCCGTGGCACCCACCCGGCCTGCTGCGCAGTGGCTACCGGGATTGTTTGCGCAGGGGTAAAGTAACGGGTGTGAAGAGCGCTGGGGTTGAGAATGAGTGGAGCTGCCCTTCATCTGCCCACCCTACGGCCCTGCTCATATCTTGTGCTGTGTAGGAGACTCTCATTATAGAAGACATGTAAATAACAATTTGAGTGTGACGGGAATCCGTGCAGTGAAATCTGCACTTTACATGGGGTCATGTGTGAATGTTTGATGATTTACAGTCTTGGTCGGACTCTGCAAACGTCGTTACACGTGGTCTGCACGTGTTGTCATGTCTTCAAAATGTGCGAAACTGTGTTGTTTAGTAATACATATATTAATATTTCCATTATGTTGATATTATGTTCGTGTAAGCTGCACGGGCAACAGAAGGAAGGGTCGAGTGCCACAGGGTGCCACGACTGCTGTACACTTAATGCCGTTGGGATTTGTGGCCTTCGTTAAACTGGTGTCACTTAATGCAACACTTTATCTAACGACTTAACAGCTTGCCTATCGATACTTACCGTGTTTAGTGTATGAACAATAATTTGTCTTGGTTGTGGCAAGAATTAGAAGCAAATAAACAACAAAGGATCACAACAATGCAGGCTGTTAGCTTTGTTGAGATCGGAATTATGGCAGTGGAGGAGACAGGACTCATGTTAACAGCGTCAGGCTGTATGCAGACTATACTTGACAGAGAACACCGTGTGTTTGGATTACAAAGAGCAATAAATAACTGTTTATATGCTGGAGCGCATAGGAGGAGAGAAGTGGGTATTGGCTTCGTCATGAATGTCCGTCCGTCTGTCCGCAGTGGCTACGGGGATTCTTTGCGCAGGGGTAAAGCGGCTGCGGTGTGAAGAGCGCTGGGGTTAAGAATGAGTGGAGCTGGCCGTCTTCTGCCCGCCCTACGGCCCCCACTTCTCTCATACTATTGGCTGCTCGCCCATCCATATCCCGTAAGATTACGATTTGCTATACAAAAGTAACGTTGCCCCTGTTGATGCCATGTAGTGAGATGAGGAGTGGAGGTTTAGCTCCACTTGTTCTTAAGTTTACAGAAGTTGAGAAGAGTGGTCAGCTCCAGAACCGGGTCGCTTTACCCTTCATATCCGCTGAGTAGGCTGGATGGACCCCACATTCTGTTTGGACGCTGTGGAGAAGAAATAATGCTTTTGTCGTTGCCTGGGACATGCAGCGCGTGGCTTTGTAACTGCATTGCGTAAGGTAATTCGACTGTGTCAAGTACAGCGCTCTGTACACGTGTAGCTCACCGATTTTTATATTTGCAGTTACCGAAACGTCGCCCTGTGTGCTTAACTTTCCTGTTTTGCATGTTAGAGGTATCTTTTCGAATTCTCGTTCGGAGACAGACTGTCCAGATTGAGTTATTTCGTGGTATTCCACAGTACCTCCAAGTAAGGACCGGTGCATTGCCTTCAATTAGGCCACACCCGGTTCCATTGACATTCTGTTGGGGTTATTATTGTCCATTAAGCCTGTCGATCGGCAGACATCATATATTCTGAGCTAGTTAAAGCATGTAACTAACTAACTAACTGACTAATTGCGTGAATGACTAATTATTTAGCTAGCTATCTCCTTGGAGCACGGTCCTTCTTGAGAAGCTAACAGTTCCTCAGCTAGTCAAGAAATTTCCCGCATTTTATGGAACCCGAAAGTTCATTACAGCACTTACGAGAGCCCGCCACCTGTGCTTATCCTAAGCCAGCTAAATCCAATCCATGCCATCTCAAAGATCCATGTTGATATCCTCCCATCTACCCCTGGGTTTCCCACGTGGTCTCCTTCTGTCAGGTCTCCCTACCAAAATCCTTCATACATATTTCCCTTCCGCTATACGTGCTACATGCCCCGCCCATCTCATTGTTCTCGATTTTATCACCCACATAATATTTCGTGCTGAGTATATATTATTAAGTTCCTCGTTATGTAGTCTTCTCCACTCCCCTGTCACCT